>JAPMOQ010020853.1:3254283-3283381 GCA_026543055.1 Argiope trifasciata | reverse complement strand
TGATAGAATTTTAGATTTTTACTATAGATAGATGTGATAGAATTTTAATTTTTTCCAAATAGCGTGTTTCGACCCCCGTCTGTCTTATATAATGCTTTGTTAATAGTTGTAGCATCTATGAATAGATCCTGAGTCTAAAGAGAGGATTTTTGTAAGGATGGAATTTTGAAATTGTTATTCTACTTGCTAACATCGTTTTGAATCTGTCTAATCTTGTGTATTATGATGGCAATACACTGTTTTAACTCATCGGTTGATTTAATCGAATTTTGATTTCATACGAATTGGTCCATAAATATATAATTATGAAATAAATTAAATATATATGGTGATAAAAAAAAAGTGAAGCTGAAAATAGTACAATAAGGACATTAACAAAACATTTTTCATTACAAAGTACAATATTTTATGAATAAAATTAAAATTCTGAGCATTTAGGGCTTTAGGTTTTCGTTCCCCACAAATTGGTAATAAATAAGTTCTAAACGTTTATTATTTTTTTATTAGGTTATTTATTTGAAACATTAGTTATCTCTTTTAATCATACCAGCTGCAATAGCGTATCCTTGTTTTGAGGCCGATTGTATTTAACTGCTGACTCTAATGTGATAAAACCCTTACGAAATATGAGCTCCATTTATCACTGTTATCTATTCCATGTTTTTGCATCATAAAATTCATCGCACATTGTAGGAAACTACCACTACTTGCATTCTTTTCGGAAGATAAATATTTAACGTATTTTTCTTTTACCTGGTTGCTGTTTGCATTTTCTCTCATTTCTCTCTTTCTCCGTTTTCTCTCTCATCTGCTAATAGGTTATAGAAAAAAAAGTTCGAGATAACTTTTGAGTTGCGTCATAACAATTTTATTTTAAATTCTCGTTTGAAAATTTAAGTGCCAGCTACAAAAAGATTCGATAAGTTGAATATTTTATGGGAAAATACTGTTTGTTGAAAATATTAATTAAAAAAATGCATTTATTTACACGTGTGTGTGTGTGTGTGGGGGGGGGTAGAAAGATTCTTCCATGCAGGTGTTGAGAGCTTCAGAAAACGCTACGGCTGTAATAAGAACACGAGCAGACTTATTTTTCATGGAAAATGAACAGAATAAGCAGTTGTTCGTGTTTGGGAGGAAAAAATATCGTTCCAACCGGCCAAAATACATAGTAGGTAGTGATATAGTTTAGATCGCATAGTTGTGGCACCATATACGCTCTGACTTGTTTCGGCTCATAATGTTAAATGTATTTTTATCTGAATGTTTGTGTACTTGCTCGCACATGCTTAAATGGTATTTTCATTCCGAGCTACTTTAAAATTGCATTATTCCCATTAGTTTTGTGGATGACACATAAGCATCAAACAAAAAAAAATTGTCAATGTACTTCTCACGAAATATCTGAGAACTCGAGTATAGGGATTGGGTTTTCGACTCTGAATGGAATCTTAGTTATCTTTTGTCTCTAATGTCTATTTAGTGGAATGGAAGCATTCAAATTGTTACAGTTTCTAAAATTTAGTAATATATCATTTCTTCTTTGGGATAGGGAAAAAAAACCATGTTAATTTATTTCTGGTTGTACTTGGACTTTGTATAACAATGGATGCTGAATTGCATTTATTTTTTGATAAATGCACTTTTAGTAGCGCATTATTAAATAGAAAAATATTTGTTTTTAATCCCTAATTAATCATGAAATCCTTTAAGTAAAGTTTCCTGAGTACACTTTTTAGGTGCTTGATTCATTTCAGAATCAATTTAATTGAATCCATTTTTTAATTGATAATACTCTCAAATTATAAAAATAGCGTATTAATATCCAGAATACTTAACGGATCAAAATTTCAATTCTTAATACACGAGGACATGAGTGAAAAGTTGACTTCAAAATTCTAACTTTACAATCATGGAATAGGTTACATAAAAGTGCGTAAGACACTTTTAACTTCAAATTTTTATTACCATTACCAGTTCGTCTAATACGAAAAGTAGTTCTATCGAATAGCACGAATGTCCTATTCTTGCTGCTTTGGTTCTTGAAAGAAAAAAAATTCTAAGATATATATACTGCTTCTGTTTGTGGATAATGTTGGATTTGTCCCCTTGCAATATCCCATATTTTCTAGACGGGAGGAAGATCTTGCCTGCCAAAACATGTCGATACTCTGTAGAGCATGCACATTGGGTAACAGTAGTGATATACGGATGAGCATAATCCTGTTGGGAAAACACTCCATGAAATAGTGATGATATCAATCACCAATCTCAGCTGTATATTTTCTGTGAAATTGGGTGGGATAACGATGAATGTACCGCATAGAACTTGGTTCCAAGAGTTCACTGACCGCGTTAAGACTGAAATGTTCGAATCTGTACTCCGCCCTCCAATAAGCTCTAGCAATGAAATCAAAGAAATCTAGCGAATGAAATCAAGTGGCAGTAACGGCTTCTGGCTTGTCACTGACCGTCAAATACTCTCCTATAGTGATTTGTTATCGTTCAGTAGATGTTCTGCTGCAAATGCATTGCCATGCAGCGAATGCGTCAATTTTCTTCTCTCATCAGTGGCACATATGCTCAGAGACGATATCTTCCTGTGACCACTTGCTCCAACAATCGTAAACATATCCTTGCTTAGTCTTTCATATTATCGTTGCCCTATTGTATGACCTCATTCAAACGAAGTAAGCTGCTCATATTGTCATCTTTACCTTTTTAAAAGCATTCTTCAATCAGTCTAGCTCGCAACACTTAACTCATAAGATCACCCCTCCCCCTAAATTGACTTCGCCTTATTTAAAGAAAATGTGACTTCATAATGGCGCTACTAATATGTTCTTACCACAAGAAATTTGGATAGATGCCATCTTTCAGATATGCTAATTCGTTTTTCTAAATTTCGTTTATCTAGCACAGCTGGGGGTTGAGGTTTTTATTTTCCTGCAGTTTACACTCATTTGATGTTTCAGAAGGTATTCTGTAAATAATCCATTTATCAGAATTGATATCCATCTAAAATCTGATATTTGAAATTCTGAATTTTTGATTTCGAAATATTTAATTTATGTAATTTTGTAAACTGTAGAATTATCACCCTGTTAAATTTAGTTTAAGAAAAATTTATGAAGAACTCACTGTTTTATTTAAGTTTGTTTTGTGTGGCTTCTTGATGTACTTGAATCCAGAAGTTTTGCACTGTCGTGTGTGCTTGATGACATTATAATGTTTTATATTTTCAGAACGCATTTGGCAGTTCACAATTCAGTTAAAATCGATGAATATTTCCATATGCAAGGTGCCATCTGAGAGTGAATTTCAGAGGGGAAAAAATCATTTTAGCTTTTGCTATTTCTGAATTGGAAGTCAATCTACTTCTATGCATCTTGCAATTTTTCATGAAATAATGTGCGGGTGTTTTTTGATATTCTAAGTTTGAATTACTTAACGCTATTACTTGGTAGCATATATTGTTCACTTCGAATTAATCTCATTTGTACTTTGAAGATTTTTTAAAATCATAATTGAGGAGCAGTCAGAGGATTAAGGTCTCGTAATATTTATAACAATGGTTTATTAAAATATTGAAAACTGAAGCGTAGAAAAAAAATTATTAAAAAAAAAAACTCTTTTAATTGTCTAGCCTTTAGCGATCCACTTGTTTTCCATGAGTATTGCTTTTGCTTGATAACTATTAAATCAGTTAATTGAAACTCGAATAAATTTCGATTGAATTATTGAAATATAACTTGTGAAAGATAATAGAATTTCATCAGAAATTGCAAAATATTTTTTAACATTTTCAAATTTTCTTAGTCAGTATAACTTTGAGATTAACAGTTTTTGCTACAGAATGGATTTAAGAAATGCTTTTTTTTTTACTGGCGTTTAATAAAACAATCTAAATCGCTTATCCTAATTCAAATGTGTTGGTTTTTAATCAATCTTAATCCCAAGGTATTTGCATTTTTAATACATTCTTATAATTTCTAATCTGCGCTTTATTTTTACTCATCGCAGTATGCCTTACGGTTTCCGGTATTGTTTAAACATTTTCTTACCAGTTGTGATTTAGTTGATTCGTTATATCTTTCATTGCTACGATTCGGCTGCCGGGAGAATGAGAGCCATCCAGTCACCCACAGCACGGAAATCAGAGGAAGGATCATGGCGTCAATTAAGAATTAATAAATGGCTGTCTTTGTATACGAAAAGTTTCATTTCAAGACAAGTTTTAGAATAATCTAAAATATCTCAAATAAAAAAAAATCACTTAGAAATGTTTAAGCATTCTAGGGAAATGAAAAATGCTTTATTATTAGCGGAAAATTTTGTAATTGATTTCATTTAAATTTTATGATTTTTCTTATGTTTATTAATTTGATTTCACTCCTAATTTTCGGCTGTTTTCGAATATGTTGGCAAAGAAAAAGTTGTTTAATAAGACATTTAAAGCTAATTGTATTTTTATTAAATGCCAAATGCCAATCTACACACAGCAGCTCGAGTTAAGAAATTATTAGCAGAAAAGTAGAAATGTTTTTTAAAATTTTTTCTTTCTTTATTTTCAAAATAAATACTAGATACTAAAATGTAGTACATATATCTTAGCCTAAAAAGTTGATCATTTTAATATACAAGGGGGAAAATCATTATTTTGCTTTTTTAAAATGTGAAAGCTAAACAAAAATGAGAACTTTAAAGAAATGGGAGGGGGGGGGGACCTTTGTCCGAATCTCTGAGAAATCTTCGTACATTTAAAGAATATATGAATTTTTTTCAAACAGAGTAAATGCTTGAAAGATGTTTTTCTTTTATTTCTTAATGAGTGTTTGTCATTTTATATTAACGGCGGAAAGCCTCAAAACTGAGATGGCAGATGGAGAATCCCATTCTCTTAAGAACATGTGATCACAACTGTAACTTATTCGCAAATCCTATATCAATACTGCTACAAGCAAATATTTGATGCTTTTTTTTCCCACTTTGCCATGGTTACATTTATTGTGAATTGTTTACAGGAATTTGTAAAAGCTGTTTGATTTTTGGCGAATATACCACGTATCAAATATTCAAGCGAATATTTGTTTTGAATGCTGACTTATTAGTATTCCTCTTAGTAAAGTTTGGTTTTTCCTAAATGTGTGCTAGGTTTCAAAATCTTTCTTGCGTAGATCTCGTATAAAACCTTATAATTAAATGTGTGGTTTTAGGAGGACCTTCTGTTCAGTTCCTTTTGGATTTCAAAACATCTTACAGTCGGACCTTAAAGCTAAACATTGATGTTGATTAATTATACTTGGATTTCATCGTAAAAAATGTTTAGTTTTCTCAAAGAAAATTGAAGTTTTCTGATTATACGGGAGTGGGTAATTTTAGGATCTGGTGAATGGGAGCAAGTTGCCCCGACTCTGCAAAAAAAGTTCCCGAGTTGTGTGACAGACTTTTTTCTCCTTTCTGTTGAAGATACAGTTTGTGACCCCTACATTCAGTCTTTCCTTCGAAATTTTGACTGAACATCTCGCTTTTTTACGAAATGATGAGAAAACTGCCAGCGATTTTGAATTTTCGCGAAAGTGCGCGCTGCTTTCCCTTATTGGTATTCAAAGATTGTCACCCTCATCATTTCCGCTAGACCACTTTCCGCAGATAAAAGAATGATCGTTTCCAGCTCTACTAAGTTAAACAATCTCATTTCGTTTCTCTTTTTCTTTTCTTTCTCATAAAAGAAACCTATATATGGGATACCTGAACTGGGTTCCGATAGAAATAGATTTTGGTATGATGAAATTGCTTTTTTCTCTTTGATCAGCGTCTTGAGAAAGATTTTTTTTAAAAGTACTTTCGAATGTTTGGCAGTTTAAACTGTTTAGAAAACGAAAATCAGCATCGCAGCCTTGCTTTCTGACATAGCTTAATTCATTTTTGTGGCTGTGTTTGAACTTCATTGCTGAAGGAATGTCTTTTCAAGCCCTTGAGATTCTCGAATCATAATTTTTAAAAACTGTATCTGGAATTATTTAGTTTGAAATTTATTTTAACCAAATCCATCAAATATGGCACATTTCGACCAATTCCATGGTGTGTGATTTGAATCTAACAAAATGAGCAAGACTCCGTTCGATTCCATTTAGATTTCCAAAAGATTTCTTCCACTCTTCAACAATTCGGCGTATTTTTACTATGCTGTTGAAAACTGGAGTGAGTTAAAGTGCTTTTTTAATGTCCAATAAATGCAAATAAGCTGAACTATTTTTGAAGGAATTTGATGACTATTCTTTTGAAAATTTCCGAATGGTAGAAAGTAAGTTGCGAGGGAAATACATTATTTTATATAAATATGTGGACCCGCGCGCATTCTCTCTCGAGCGATGTTCTCATCCTTGCTGTTTTTCATAGGGAAGACCTGCATATATGTGCATTGGATTTGTCGTTTGTATGTTTATGTTCTTTATAAAATAAGATTTGGAACTTGTAGTGTCATGAACCCATACATTTTGTGTAAGATTCACTTGCAGTATCATTAAAAATGAGTTATGTAGCCTCAAATAGGACGGTGCAGTTTTAATTCGTAGTTTATGGCACCGCAAAAAAAAAAGTGTTATGGCGAATAATTTGAACTAAGGAAAATCCAGATCGAAAAATAAAAACGGCAGAAGGAAATCTTTTTTATTGAAAATGACAATAGATATTTTTAATTTTTCGAAATATTAACAGATTATGCATAATTAAGAAACAATTCATTTTAAGAAATATTATTAAACATTTTAATTAAAAATATTTCAATAAGTTAATTTTAATAATCAGTATACAATTCTAGAATTCTTTCAGTCATGTAATAAAGCTTGTAAAAGAACAGTAAAATTCATATCTAATGTATTTGTCATATTTTAAGAAGATATATGAATTTTTTTTTTTTTTTTTTTTTTTTAAATTTATTGTACAACTTGAAAGTCCTAGTGGAAATGAAGGTCCTATTTTTGTCTCTCCATTTATGCCCTAGATCCTTGCCAAGCGATTGTTCAAAAATGGGAGCACATATGATAATTTCAATTTGAAATACATAACTTTAAGTACAATGCTTTTAATTGTATGTTCCATGCTCCATTCTTTGAAAGCAAGAGAAATTGACACCTATTGTATTCTTGTTGATTTTTTTAGCCGACTACGACATTCATATGCATTGCAAATAATTCTGGCTAATATGCATAGTTAAAAATTGCATTTTGCCAGAATTATTTGAAGAAGGTTATGATACAGAAAATTAAAATGAATTTCTCTAATTTCTCTATTTTTTTTCTCTAATTTACAGAAGATAAACCCTTTTTTTTTTTTGTTAATGTAGGCATAATCGTAGAATTATGTCATAGAAGCTCTTATTCCTTTACTTTTAATTACTAGTTGATTTCTCTGTGTCAAGCGTCCATATCTTTTCTATAGTAGCCTTTTTTTCAGAATACTTCTGATTGTAACTTTTTATACACACAGTATAATTGCTGTGTCATGGAGGGGGAAAAAGCTTAAGAGTAAGTCGCGACGTTAAAGTAAAATAAACATTCTTTGAGTGGGCCCATTATGAAGACAAGGAAGTGGGCGCCTTAAAGATGAAGTTATTTTTCAAATGAGACATAGTTTTGTGATACTTTATCATCCACGACTTAACATTCTTTTTTTTCCGTATCCTTCAACTGCACTCTGGAATGATGTTTTTTTAAAAATGAATATCGCAGGATTAAATTGAAAATTCTTTCTGTCAAAATTTGTTTTTCTTTTGACAGGATCATGGACCTTTTAGTTTGTATGCTTAAAAACACAATTTTACTCTACGAATTTCTTTAAGTAGTGTAAAAATATTAGAGAGAAAAAAAGTAATTTACAAGATTTTTGATACATATTCCATTTGCCTGGCATAACTAGTTTTCAAAAGTCTTATGTTCGTTCATTACTTTCTTTTGTTCTGCAATTTTTCTTAATTATAAATTTTGTTCATTAATTGTTTCATGTATGCCGAGGTTACTCTTTTGGTCTTATGGATTTTTTAGTGTTAATCAGCTAAACCATTTGGATTTTAGTTGATTGGAATTAAAGCGGTCACATTGAAGCTAGAAATGAAGTCACAATTTTTAATGCAGGAACAATGCCTTCAATTTGAAACTATTTAAAATGAAAATGAGCTTTCTTGAGTTTTCCCGTTATGTAGCAATTTTGCAGTTTACTCAATTTTGTTCATTTTGAAATTATGATTGTCGTTCTTGATTGTGTTGTAGATATTTTGGCAGCTCATTATTATAAGAATATAAACGTGAACTAGTGTTACTGCATAGTAAAAAAAGAATCGGAACAACCGTCATAAAGATACCCAAAACATTGTGAAAATATCAAAATATAGCGTGTTAATCCAAGAAGAAAGTACTGCGACCACTAGTTTCATGGAATATGAAATGAAACGTGCATAAATTTGGATTGCAGTATCAGCGACACATCTTCTTTTCCTTTGAGGATAAGTCTTTTCATCTATCTGCATTTAACTTCGAAAATAAATGCCAAATTCATGTCTATATTAGTCTGCCTCTTCTCGGCTAACATTTCTTCACATCACTTTTTTTCTGTACTCGAAGTAAAAAACAGAATTTGTTGCAATGCAGGTGCAAATTGAAATTTTCTTCAATATCTGTAGCACTTGTTATTAATGTTTACCTCTGATTACATCTGAACAACTCGAAAATGCAAGAGAAAACCTGTACTTTTACTATGTTGCATTGTTGCAGAAAACTGCATCTAGCTTGAAATAAACGCTTGCTTCAGGACAGCAAGATGGACTGTTATTCAGTTGAGTATGAAGATAAGATTTGAAAACAATTTTCTGAAAAATTCTATCCAAGTTTTGATTTTCAAGGTTATTCGTGACACTCGATGCACGTAATAAACAGTACGACAATACTGTTTCTCTCCAACATACCAGTTTTTACTTAAGTTTTAAGATCTGCATCTCGAATCCTTCTTGTTGTTCCTCTGTTTAACATAGTGTGACGAGAGGGAATGTGTAGCAATCGACTATTGTTAGTGTCTTCCTGCGCAAAAAGTCGATACGGACCAGTAGGTTGCCTTGAAAAGTTCTCGACTGAGAGACGAATTCGAGATCGAAATTGCGAGTTCATTCTATTTCCCTTTTTCCAGAAGACCATTTCAATACTTTCTTAAATATCTTAGAAAATCATTGATGGAAAAGAAGTTAGTCTTGCTTATGCTGATCGGAATCGTATGCTTTTGCAAGTTGAATGTTAAGGAACAGGAAAAATACATTCTTTTTTTTTAAATGTAATTCTTATTTAAATTCATATCTAGTCTTTTTCCAGACTTCAGTCTCATCTTAAGGATTGAAAACATGTTTGAAAAATTTGTTTTACTTGATTACAATGTTAGATGTCATATGAAATGAATTGGGTGGCATAATAAAGTTGCATCTCTTTCACAAAATGTTGTGTTGTCATTTCTTGTTACGTTTTTTTACTGTTTCAATTTTGATCCTAGGCAAGATGACATGGCTTAAATAAATAAGGTTTTTTTTTTTCCATAATTATACTTAGTTAATATTTTTAGATAATTTTTCCGTGGAAGGTAGGATTCACAATTTTATCTATAAGCTAGAATGGGAATATCTCAGGAATTTTAATATGATTAATTTTGCAATTAGAATGTTCGTGAACAGCTTGAAATATTGCATTATTGCGAAGTGTGACAACATAATGCTCGGTTTAAGCAGCAATTGCCAATGTGTTTATGGGCATGAAAATTTTGATTGAAATTTACGAATATACTTTCCGGAGATTCTCTGCATGCACCGCTAAGGATAAATGCTGACAATGCGTGAATGACATATATGCAAGCCTTTCATCTGATAGGTATTGCTAATCGTCCACGGTACAGTGTATTTGTACAAGTCTCAACAAAATTGGTGATTTGTACATTTTTATTGATTGTTGTAAGATATTTCTTAAAACGTATTATTACGGTTGATTTACGATTATGGGAATGTGATTTCTAATTGCATCCCCTTCAACCTGTCGTTTAGGTTAAAAATGAAATTTCAATCGTTGTTTGGAGAAAATCGGAAATTTGTCTGCTCTACTATTTGGATCTAGTCTCTCTCTCTCAAATATATAATATTCCTGTTATTTAAATTTTTTCCTGGAAAAAAATGTATCGATTTTTTTAAATTGAAAAATGAAGTAATGATAATGAGGTGGGAAAAATATTGATGGAAAACCAATACAATATAATGTAATTGCATCCTTCCATTATGGCTCCTCTTAATATCTTCGTCTTTGGTTTGTATTGTATATTTGGAAATTAACGTTTCTACAGATTTGATTCATTGTGCTTGCACAATATCAATTATTTAAACATCAGTGCTTTTTTGTGTTTAAATTAGTAAAATATATAATTTTACGATAGAAGCTGTTGATCGATTTTTATTTCAGTCGAATGATGTGTTTCTTTCAGCATTAGTAGACCTTTCGTGTTTAGAAAGCCAAGGGACTTCTATTTTACATCTTTTGAAAAACCTTTTGTTCACATCTCTTCAACCATTTCCATCGACCTCTTTTGTGTTAATATTTAAATTTCATTGTCATTTATATAACAAACCGTACAAATACTGGTTTTTAATTCCCTGAAAGTGCTAACAGTTTGTGTTATTTCTAATAAGATCATTTTTCTTCGTAGAGATTCACCTGTTTGGTTTTCTACTACGTTACTTTATTTCTGTTTTATTTCCTCATTATTTTCAATTTTGTTTGCTGCCATTTATCCTTTAGGTGTGCTTCAACTTAAAGTAATGTTTGGAATCAAAAAGGAGCAAATATCCTTTTCATTTTAATTCCACTATGTTTGTTTTGTTGCAAATTAACTGCAGCTAGATAATATTTTGAAAAGCCAAAAGACGTGCAGAGTCGGATGCAATCCAGTAAAGGAATGAGTATTATCCATAGATGATTCAGAAGTGGCACATAATAAATAGCAACTTCCTTTTAGTGCCTGGAGTATAACAGAGCTTATTTGGAAAGGAATGTCATTTGGTCCCGACACTTCGGGTTTTTAAAAATCTTTAGGCCTTCATTATTATCTCATCAGAATATTCTGTTATTTTGAATAGAATCCCAATTAGTGTCACAATAAGAAGTCTGTTTCCTACGAATTCCTTTTGGAGTGGTGGACGAATTTTTTTACTTTCAAGATCTGGAGTCGATAGCAGTTAATGTTGAATAAACATGACGTTATTTTTGTTCAGTGCTCTGCTAGACCATTGTTTATTGAAGCTGCCAATTTTCTCAAGTTTGGAAATTAATTCATGAATGCGTTTTTTCTTTATTATGTGATGAATGCATCGATTAGAATTTCAAATAATGGAATACAAAAAGGAATCTTGATATTTTTTTTTTCAGACAGTCCGAAGGTCTGATAGTAATTTTACCGATTAGGTTGTTTCGATTGCAAATCCATCGCTATTTTGTTGCTGGATATAAAATTGTGTTCTAATGCGTACTTCTGTGGTCGAGAGGTTAAAACTGCATAAAATACTCTGCGATTTATGAGTAGTTGGATGGGTGTGGTGAAATAGGAATATCAATGCAATTAAATAATGTTATTGGAAGATGGACTCAAGAAAAAAATCTTATCTCTGATAATTAATTTAATTCACTTCACGAGTTTGCTCTCCGTTTAAAGTATTGCAAATAATTTCTGTTCATAATATATTTTCCATATGGAATGCAACCTGCGATCTCCAGTCTTCCTCGACCATTACGTCTCATATATACAATTTGAAAAACTTAAAACTTATCTTTCATTCAAATTCTACTGAAAAATATTTTAAAACAAAATGAAGATGAAATGAATCTTTTTTTATTCATTTACATATCGTGTGATTTTATATCCATCATAAGGTCACCCGAATTCAAATTTCTTGACCTTCGCAATTTTTTGTGAATAATATCGGAGAAATGTTTGTAAATCCGCTACAGTATTGCAGCTTCTTAGTAGAAAGGTTGCAAAACCGGTTTATCTACAGTATCCGTTGTAGTGGCATGTTGTCTGAAATCGTTCTGTTGTATCAAAAGAACTGACATGTTTAAAAACTGAAAAATCTGTTATTCAATTGTGAGTTTTATTTTCTCGGTTCAGTAACATACGCGTTCTATTCATGAAGCGAATACAAATCTAACCAAATTTTGTATTTTTGTTTGAAAACTCAGTTCTTAATTTTATTTATTTAATGGGGTTCTGTTTTCCTCTATTGTAACTAGTGTCAGAAAATGGACTCTGTGAATCCGTTTTATAAAGCGCGTTTATCGTTCTTGGCACATTTATTTGGCATTTTGACTTGAGCATGCATCCCTTTTGAGTGCGGGACTATATGAACAATTAAAAATTAATAATCGTATCAGCTGTATTGATTTTCGCTTTCAATGCGACAATTATGATTGTAGAAAAAGTTAATTTAATTCACATACAACTTTAAGTGGCTGTAATTTTTTTTTTTATTAGTGTTGCAATGAAATCCTTGAATGAATCAAAAGTCTCAAAAAATAAAAACTCCTTTCTGATCGAGGGTACAAGAGACAAATTGATTACTGACGAGGAGGGGGGGACTTACAAAAGAAATTTAGAAATAAAATAACTGGGGCAGTTCGAGCGAAAAAAAAAAATTGGAAATGAAAATTTTATTTATCTTGAAAGCATACGAATAGAAGGGTGATGAGGGAATGAGTAACTTCTACTGTAAGTATTGCATGAATTATTTCTATTACAGCATTCAGTCGCATGTTATTTAACTTATTTTGAATTTAATATTTTGACTAAAATATACTCTTTTTTTATTACCAGCATTTCAGTTTTATCGAAAAATAGTTCCGATTCACATGAAGGAAAGGAAATAAATGAAACAGATCTTCAAAATCAGATCGCGATCGTCTTATTTTATTTTTAAAGTTGGCAATTTAAAAAAGTTAATGCCTCTATCGAATTGGAAAATGGAATTCTGGATCGTACTAGAAAGGAAGTAATTTGCTTATCTCCCCCCATTGAAAGCTGTCATTTAGTTTTTCAACGATCCAATTCTGAAATGATCGAGATGGGAATATTCGGATGCGATACTTAACTCTTTCTGAGATGCTTGTTCCCATGCAGTTTCCATAGTTTCGTTGGATTCAATAGCATTAGTTTGATTTATTAAACTAAAACAGAAGAAGTGACGCTGTTGCTCTTAATGATAACTCGCATTCCCATTTTCTTGTTCGAAATCTGAATACTTGTCAAAATAGTCATACGAAGCAATTTCTTTTTCCTCTTTCTGCGTCAGTTTTCGCGAATGGACATTTCCTCAAGTGCCTTTTCTCTCCTTCAACCGTATTTTGAATCTAAGTGATGTATGTTAAAAGGACTTCGCATATTGCATCCTTATCTGTACTGGAATAAAATTAAATACTTATTACAATTCATCTTCAATTCTCCAATTTATTTGTTGCAACTTAACTCGTTTTCAGGTTCCAACAAGGCTGTCATATGTAGTGAAGTGTCTGAAAATGACACTAAGGCAGCGTAAATCATTGTAGATACGTATTATTATATGTTCTGTTGGGATAGGGGAATATCAAGAATAAATAAAATTTATGATTAATGTGTTAGCCTTTTGCAGTTTTGTGTAAGGAGGCATTTTGGAGTTTTGATTGATAGTCCAAATTTGACGCACACCTATGATTTTGATAATTTGACATCGGTTTAGCTTGCTGCTTATTTTATTTGGAGACCGACATAATTTCGGGACCGGATCAATCCAAAACATGAAGAATCAAATGTCTTGGTTTGATTTCTTTAAAATGATCAGTTTGAAGCCGTACAAATGATAAGCACTTTATTCAGTGAGTCTGAAATCCCAGTGGGAATGAGCAAAAATCGACTCGTTAATCAATAGATTAAAGAAAGCAAAATACTGGCCGTAACTTTAAGAATGTGATAAGATAATGTATTTAAGCAATGTGGTAAGCTCTGAAATTTGTTAAATTCTCATTACACCAATTAAATCATATTTTTTGCAACAATGTGAATAAAACATTTCTTGAAATTAGGGAGAGCTGTATTTGATTGTTAAATGAGACGTCTAATCATGTTTTGTAAACAAATTTGTGCTTTTAATGAAAATGATGTGTGCTGCATAAACTATTGAACATAAAGTTATCAGATTTGGCTCAAATATGTTATGGAAAGTAGAAATTGGCACCACTGATTTTTAAAGAAAAGAATTAAGCAAATATTTGGCAATAACTTCCGAAAATGTGAAAAATAAGCATTAAAATATTTTACGCCAAATTAATGTTTTTAAAAAGCAAACTGCCAAATGATATCATTTTAACTAACGCAGGATTTTTAATAAATTCTATGTGCAACTTTCAACAATACTCTCTCGTGTTGTAATGCAAGTAAATCAAATTCGTTATATTTTTTAATATATTTAAAACGATCGATTCTCCTCCTTTTACTTAAATTATTTATGATATAAGATTTTTTTGTAAACCGTTTTTATTATTTTTCCAATTGTTCTCTTTGTTATTTCAAATGAGATCAACTTTTTGATTGATATTTTACATTTTATTGATAGATTTACCTTTTATCTAGCCACATGGAGAGTTAATCTGGTAATTTTCTTTTTCATTTGTGTCTTGTAATGAGGTTAAATATTCGCTTTATATTTAGCTGAATTTCGTGCAATTTAAATTAGAACTATACATGACCAAAATAATAATAATTCAATGAATGTCATGATTTAGGAAAAAAATCATGCCTTAAATTTATTTAACTGTTAAGTGTAAAGACTTCAGTTGTTAACTCCGTTAGAAGCAACACATGCTTATTAAAAATTTATTTCTAATACGATTCAATTTTTGTTACCTTTTTTTATTTTTATTTTGTATACGTAATTCGTTTTTGTAACACTGAAAATACGGTAAAACAAATGAATACCGATTTTACAGTATCCAAAACTGATTTAAAACTCAAAGCATTTGATAACTGTAATTTTGGTCACAAGTATCCCATTTCATTGATAGTAATTGGGCACGTCTCCCCTTTGAAATACCAAAGTATGGAAATAGTGATGTGATATTGTGTTTTTTATGTTGTTTTTGCATGAAATTTTTTAAACAGTTGTTTCAGAGCTAAGAAATAAATAGGATATTATTATAGTATTGGGAAGATTATGTTATTGGGTGGTACATTGACAGTAGACTGTCTCTTATCGATGCAGTTTTTTAGTTTTAATAAGAATGATTGTGTGTGCTTCTCTGAAAAGATGGACGCTTGCCACTGTTTCCCATTCCCTAAAAATCAACTATTGTCAAAAGCTCAGTCATGCTGCAGATGCTCATGTTTGATTAAGTAGCGGGTAAAATGAGACATGGCATAATTATGCGGAAACGTGGATTTCAAAGAAATCGATCAATTTCCTTTTGTTTAAGGAGACTCAAAAACTTTTTGTGTAAATTGAATCGTTTTATTGATTGGTTAATAATTATTTATTTGGCACCATTCATTATTTATGAATTTCAGTTATTTTTATTCAAAGTTTTTGTCTTATCTGAAAAATTCTCAAATAAATTGACCTGAAAAAGGAGGAACGGATGAATCCCTCACGTGTTCCTGTGCAATATTCGAAACGTCCAAAAATGGCGATAATTTCAGCCAAAAGGAAAGCCAAGACGAGAAAATCGGTAACCATTTTTCCCCCGAATCATTTGTAAATGGATTGTTGACAGTGTTCGCAGGCCTGATATTACTTATCGCTAGAAGAATGGAAGGATTCTTTTATATGAATCAATTCTAATTATGCGTGAAAAACAACTCTGGACACTATTTTTGAGAGAACCGGTGGAACAGCGTAGAATATTTTAGCTTTTGATAATTTCGGTAAACATTGTACTTATTAAATTGGCATATTGCACTAAACCGTTTATTGGTGCAAACTATTTATAAAATACAAAAATTAAACTATATAAGAGAATTTTTCATACTTCTCTAACATATTCGTTTCTTAATCCTAACAATAAAACTTCCCAGTTTCAATCACTTTCTCGAGGTTTTCATCGCCATCTTTTGCATTTTAGAGGAAATAAATTCTTTGATTTTTAATGCAAGAATACGGAATTATTTACAAAAATTATTAATGTGTTAAGCTTTTTCGTTAATTTAATTTCAGCGGTTTTTTTTTTATTATTTGGGGAGATTGCTTTAAACTTATTTTTAATAAAGCAAAAATATTTTGCAAGTAAATAAAAAATACGGGGAGAAAACGCCTGCCTGGGAAACAACACCTGTTTTTGAAACAAGGTATCTGCATAGAATACCTTGTTTCAAATACCTTGTTTTATGCCTTCAGTCTTTTGTAATTTTCTCACTTTGAATATCTTCAACTCCTACAAAAGATGTGTCTATCCTCCATTATGTATCCATCTCTATCCCTAATTAGGAAGAATAATACAGGCTGTAACAATATCCATCAGAAAATTGTGATTGAATATCAAAATGTCGATAGAATATTTTCCATTTATTGCTGAGCATTCTGTATACCTTCAAACTCAACAAATCGGTAGCTGAATCATTAGCAATTTATTATGTGGCCCAAGTACGGTATTACCAACAAGTAATATAATTCAATTCCTACTTAGATCATCAAAGAAAACTTTTATTTTAGTTACTTTTCATTAAATAATTTTTAAAAAATTATTAAGTATCAAACAAAATTATTGATTTTTTCAAAAACTGAACTCGCATTTTATTGCCTTCACGTGAAAAATATTGAAATCCTTGCATTTTACCAACTAAGCTACTGTCTGTTGATTTCAATTTTCATTACAAACTGGTAAAACTTTAAATAAAGTATTAAAAACTAATCAAATTAAAATTTGAAAAAACTGTATTAATATCAAGCGTCATCCACTGCAAGCTTTAAAAAATGTTAGAATTGAGTTGATGAATAAAAAGTATTCTATTCACGATTGAAAATTTGAACGATGGGGAATTTGAAAAGCCTGACTAGCACTTCTCATAAGGTAGAATATTTTCACTTTCTTCAATTTATTTCAAAATCAACGAGTCAGACTCTTCCATAGTTGCCAATACGGACAAAAACCTCGGCAATGCCCATTAGTACAACTCAGTGCTGATAGAATTAACCCTTTGCACTCGAGTACACCGCTATGGAGACAATGCAAATAGTTTTCAGTTTTTAAACAATGATAGAAGTTCTTTCTTTAAAAAACTGAAAATTATTTGCATTGTCTCCGTAGCGGAGTCCTCGAGTGCAAAGGGTTAATATTAATTGTATATTTATGTATGTAAAGCTTATCTAAGTTTCTATTCATGTATTTTATGGAATTGCATTAATAGATACAGTTACCTTCAAAACTTTGTAAAAAGAATGTATGAAAATATTAGAAATTAAAACGGTTATTTAACTCAATACAATTTTAATACTCCAGCGTATAGATTTTAAGTTATTTTCTTATGTCGATGTTATTACCCGCTGAATGTAATTCCTCATTTTGGTGCTGAATGATACTTTTTAATCTCACCTGAGCCATCAAAGAAAGTTTTGAAGAAATTGGATAATCTCTTGCCTCAAATAAAACCTCCAAACTCCTTAATTGGATCAGTCCAAGTATTTATGTATATTTCTTTTCCTCTTTATTCGACTACAAAATACAGCAGTAAAGATAGATTCACTTCACTGTAAATGATGTTTAAAGTAAATTTGTTGATGAAACTCCGCGGAGTGTGTCAACTTTCGATTTCTGGGAGCGGTAAAATCTCCACAGCGTAAGAAACCCTGTGTTCGATCGCAAAGAGTGTTGTGATCATGAGAAATATTTGCCTCGTCATTCAGTTGAATAGATGGATTATATATACGTTTTATTTTTGTAGATAAAGTTATTTCCAAGTATAAGTTGCTGAAAAACAATTCCTGCATTCGAAGTAAGATAGATAAATGGGAAACTTTTTAGCATTTTTGAAACGTAACTTATTTGTGGATTCACTGCCCCTGTATTAGCAGGCAATTTTTCCATATTTTCCCTTTTGAAAACTGCACTTCTACGTGATAACACAAGAATAAATTGAAAACCTTCCCTTATTAAGGCTCTGTTTGCCTTTGGAAAATCAGAGAGAAGACTTTGTATGGGATTGAACATGGAATATTTGGTGTGAATTTTTCATTTTTACTGTCTCTGCATCGTGATCTTCGGCGAATTTTTTGGTGATTAATCCCTAGCATGTAGTTGATATTACGCAAAAATCGATTTAAAAAAAAAAAAAAACGGTTTTTTTTCTCTGACCGATTAAAATCAAAATTTGATATTACAAATGTAGTCACAAAACCACATACTAAATTTGATATATTTAAACCATTGCAATTCTGAGTTGTTTTATTTTGATGCTTCTAAAAGTAGAGACCGATAGGGTTTAGCTCCCTGTTAATTTTGCCTACACTGTAGATGTTAAATCTGTGTACCGAATTTTATCTAGCTTTCTTCGTTGTATCATTTTTGTACACATTCTGTTCTTATATTAGGTTGTTTGGAAAGTAATTTCGTTTTTTCCTGACAAAGGATTTAATTGCATTTTTCGCACCCAATTTCATACTTAAACCGCAAAATCATTTTATGTTTTAAGAGCTGATATAGCAAGGCTTGAGTGTGAAAAAGTGCAGCTGATTCTTCGCAGTAGTTTTTGGATGGTGCCCTTTTAAATATGGAGAGCAATAAACAGCATTTTCGTCATTTTTTTCTTTTTTGCTATAAAAGGTAAAAATGCTGTTCAAGCCAGAAATAAATTAGCCAATATGTGTGGAGAAGATGTGTTAACAGTACATCAATACCAGAACTGATTTGCAAAATTTTTCCTTCAAATGAGGAGGCCAAAAACCACCTCGATCAGTTTTTTTTTTTTTTACAGCAAAGACCAAAACTTTTATGAGCGTGTAATCATGTTACTACCAAAAATATGGCAAAAGGTATTGGACCAGAATGGCAATTTTATAATTTAATAAATAATTTATTCATTAAACGAAAATTTCTTTTCATTTTGACAAAAAAATACGAAATGACTTTCCGAACAACCCAATAAATTTGTTACATGCATTTGGTATATTCATTTTAGCCGCACCTGTAAAATTCAATTTTACGACACTGAATTTCATAGAAAAAATATTTCTACGTTTATTCAAAGAGAAACAACTGAACAAGTATGCGTATCTGAATACCAATAAACTGTCGCATTAACGAGCCAATATTTTTTAAAGGCATACAAAAAAAGCCATTTTAATTGAAACCACTCTTTGATGCATACTTTTACTGGCAATAAAACTTACACAATTTCTTTGAAAATGTAAGGAATTTAAGGCTCTTAAGAAAGCAATTTATTAGTAACATGTACGATTAACCAATAATATATTAGTATGTTCGAAACAATGGATGCGACGGCAGTCTAATTGTAATAATTATTTTCCGAACAGTATGCAAGTTTTATTTCATTAAAGATTTATTCTTCTATTAATTTCGGTTTCGAATTCATTACTTAAGGATGGAAATCCCATACATTATTTACATTTAAAAAAAGAATGTTTTCTTTATTAGATTTTTTATGTTTATGATTGGTTGTATTTATTTTGTGTATCATGTTATCTATATCTATACTTATAATAAAGCTCAATGTGTGTGTTGGCGCTCTACAGGCCAGACCGTTGGACCTACAGCTACCAAATTTGGTACATGTATACCTTGGAGGTCGAGAATGTGCACCTCGGAGCCCTTTTTTTTTTTGAATTTTCAATTAAAATTTGAATTAATTAAAATTTAAGCGAAATTTCGACGTTTTTCCGCTATAACTTCCAAAAATCTTATCGCACAAACATTATTTTTACATCAATTTAAAGATTAAAAAATTAGCTTTCTAATGGTATCAGTGTTTTAATGTATAACTTAAGCTTCTATTTTTAACGAATTTTTAAAGAAATATTTTAACCTTGTATTTTTAACACGTGACTGGATAAAATGAAAGAAAACAATGACGGAAATTCAAATTAAAAAAAAAAACTATCATCGTAAATTAAATCCAAAGAAATGCAATTTTCAGCACGTGACTGGATAAAATAAAAGAAATATAAAATGTGATTTTTCTAAAAAATAAATGCAAAGCAAAGGTTTCTATGATCGTTTGCAATATCTAAATAATTAAATCAACAAATTATCTTTATTTATATAATATATGCAATCAAGTTCCGGTCCAATTTCCAGTTTCTAAAATATTATTAATAAGCATATATATTGTTTAATACTATTAATTTGATGTAAATGAAGTAAATAATTACATTTTATGTAGCTTGAGTCAAACAATACATTTATGAATAATGAGTTTCAGATTTCTTCATACTTTGCTCTGTGAGCCATATTTTACAAAATATTTTTATTAATATTTTAAATAAAAGTTGCTACATCAATCGGTCTTCTAAATCAATAATTAAAACTGACTGATTTATAAAATTAAAGAATATTATTAGGAAAACGTGTTCTTTTAGAGCTTTCCGTCCATCATCCTAAAAAAAATATTAATTTCAGGCCAATCGATGCCCGGAATTACTTCCAAGCTAATGAATATGTGATTTAATTGAAAATTTTAGAACGCATTACTCATGGCGAACCAGCTGGTCGCCAAAGGCGGCTAGTATCTAATATATTAATATGAAATAAGTATTATAATGCATAGAATCTTTCGAAACCAACTATTCCACCATGTTATTAATAATTCTTAAAAATAATACTATATCAATTCAGCTGAAAATACAATAAATAACTTGAACTATTTTTATTAAGTACAGCTAAAAATAAAAATAATTATTTTTACTTTGTTACAAGGACTTTAATCAATTGAAAATTTTCTAATTGTTGGAAATTTTTCTTAAGGTCATTCTTAGGTTTCATAGTATGAGTTAATCTGTTGTGTAGGATTCTTTTTGTATGAGCTCCATTTATACACATGACGGAGAATATCTGAGCTGCTTATTCAGGACGTAATTAAAGATTTTTTTGAAAGCTTCAATCATATAAAAATTTCCTCTTATGTCCGGTATTCGGCAAATGAAAATATTCTTCCTTCTCCGCATTTGTATGCCGCACTTCTGGTGACACAAATCGAACATGGACACCTTCATTCTTGATTAATGAAAGGCCAAGTCTTGTAAAGTGAAAGTCATGCCCAGAATGGGTTGAAATGTTTACATTTATTTTCCCGAATTGATAGCCAGTTTTCATCGGGTTAAAATGAACTGGGGATTGTCTGCTCCTAAAATTGAAACAAAATCTGTGCTATTTCCACTTGACAATCGAAAGGTGAACATTGATTCTACTCCCTTCTGTTCCCAAGCAATAGCAACTGCTTTTTATTTTATTTCCTGTTGTCAAATAATCATTTTGTCTAAAAGAAAGAGTCAAACGTTTAGTAATGTGCTAGCCTTACAATTTTTTAAAAATATTTTAGTTAAGAATTTTACAGAATTTTATCAGTATTTTAGACATGTTTTCTAAATGTGCAATATTATATAAATATTTGAGCGATAGCGTTTATAATATTTAGATTTTATAAATAAACGAATTCAGTTCAAACTATTCTGGCTGATTAGGTCTTAAATTATTTTTGTGCATAGTAAAATTCTTTAAATTGAAATTGGCCCGTCTTTGTCAGCATTATTCCCCTTCTACTTTTTCCGTGTATTAATTTATGGAACAGTCTTGACACTGAATGAATGTCATAGTCTCGATTGCTGAAATGGTTAATAAATAAAATGATTTTTCAAACGCGTAGCTAAATATCATTTTATAATCATTTTCATATTAGTATGAGTTTTACGTGATTCGTAGGATTTCTATATTAATATCAAAATGTTGAAATAAATTTAGACATTAAAATTAAATTGAGCTAATACTGCATTAGTGAAATTATAGATGGCGCCACGACATTCTCAAAGTAAAATATTTTCTCCTCGTAAATCTTCGCGGTTTATGATATTAATATAATAGTTTGTTCTTGTTCGCCTGCTAATTAAGTTCTTGACAAAATTTCAAAAATCATTAAACTGAATTCCAATAGTGAATCGCCCACTCTGACTGTTAAGAATTTTATATTAAAGGATTACTTAATTTAAAATTTCATTTTCAATGGTTGTTATTAATTTAGAATTAAATAAGTTTTATGAGTTAAATAAGTGTTTGAGTATTTCATACTTGATCTTTGTAATTTCCTGGCATCCCAAAATTTTAATAAGAATATTTGGCTGTTTAATTATAGTCAATATTTTCGTGACTGTTATTTAAAAAATATTACATATAATTAAAATTATGAAGTTCGATTTAATTTTTATTCATATTCGTACTTTTGACATCATTGCAGTGATTTTTGCTTTATGTTGTTCTTAACATGGGATTGATTCAAATTCTTAAGATATTGCATTTATACTTTCAAAACTGCTTTTTAGAATTAGCGAAATATTTTTAGCGATTAAAAGCGGTCTTTATGAATTAGTGTTATTTGGTGAGAGGATTTCAAATCGAATCTTGTGTGCTTTTAACGGACTGCTGTAATTCAGAATTTTAATTTCTTTTAATTTAAATTATTTATTACTTTGTTTTGCTATTTCTTCTTTATGTAAATATTATCATAATTGTTACTTTTAATTTATTGAATTTTTAGCTATTGATTTTCCTTCTGATATAATTATGTTGCAATCATAGTATCGCATACCGATAGGTTTCTATACCTTTATTACAAATTTCTTTGTTGTTCATTCCTTGAAATAGGCGTTTCCTTTATTTTCTCTTACATTTTTATCAATTAAGCCTTGTTTGCTCTATGATATGCATTGTGAATATGAAAATGAATAATTTTGAATGTTTATCTTGTATCTAATTGAAAATGTTTTTACAATTTTCCTTCAAATTACAAATAAAACTTAATCCATTTCTTTACCTTTAAAACTTAATCTTTTTTTTTAAAGGATACCCCGAGCCGCCATCTATTGGGCAAATCCAAAACTACTAGTAAATTTCAGTTCTAATGACTCCGTTATCAAGAGTTCCAGAGAAAGAATTTTTGAAGGGAATCGGAATATTGGTGGAAAGTCCTAACAGCATTTTGCATCCAGTAAAAGGAAAAGAATGTCGAATATTTTGGAAAACTTTTAGAGCTTACCAGTTCCATAATATTCATTTTTGTGAAGAAGCGTTTTGTAATTTGCTGCTCTTTTTGGTGAAAAATATTCAATCTCCCCCCCCCCATCGTTGATAAGCGAACTTCTCTTCCCCTTCATACTTGATCTTAGATACATAAAATAATTGGCGACAGTTTCTTGCTCTCCATTTTTTTAATGGAGGACCAATTTTGATCGCGCATTAATTTGTGCTATGCATTAAACTATGCATTAATTTATGAACTCTGAGTGTGAATGCATACTCTATACTTTAATTAAAGCCAATTTCTTTAATAATATAGCGTTATGTCAAGTTATGCAATTTCTATTGTAGTTCATATTTATTGTAATGTTTCATATTAAATGGGTTGGACTTCATCATCAGACTACCTGATTTTCCATTTCTCGCTTTGTTATCGATAATATTGAAAACTAAAGAGCACTTTGAAATAATTCATTCCATACTACCGTCTTATACCTTCGATAATCAAAGCTTTGAAAAAAAATGTGCGATGGACATTGAAAATCCTGCTGATTTATTTTTTCTCCTTTATAACCAATTCTTGCCTCCAATTTCTATTTCGGACTTCCTCTGTCTCATCAGTAACGGAGACAGTCGCTATTAAAAAATATTGCTTAATTTTTCAAAGGCAATGAAGATGTACTTTACATATCTTTAAAACAATGGTAATTTGCTGTATAGTGTTTTCAGTAATGTCTCGCCAGCACTAAAACGGACTATGCTACAAAAAAAAATACTTAATGTATATAACCCCTCTTTCTTTTTTCCTTTTAAAATTGTCTCTAAAGGCCTTATCACACGGGGAAATTTCGCCAGCACTCTTCCGTTTCTATCCTCAAAAACCGGTCAAGCAAGTTTCATAATCGACAACTTTAATAATAATAAACTGTTAATTAGTTTTTACTTCTGCTCCGGCCGAACTGATGTACAAGCGGGCCGATTCCGTTTTACTTCCTGTTAGAAAGTCTTCCTAGGATCGGATTAGCGCGACGACATTTGACTTTGAATTTGAGAAAATGATTGTCTGCAAGTAGTTTATTGCAAGGAAGGACAAATGGTATTTTAATGCTAAAGAATTAAAAAAAAATTAACAACATTCGTTTGATTTTGTACTTTATAAAAAAAAAAAAACGAGGGATGCTAAAAGATAATCGTCAGACGCTGAAAATGTTAAAAAAATTAAGTAACAATATAGCTCGTTAGAGAGAAAAGTATTGCTACTTAAAAAAAAAAAAAATTGCTACTTATAAAAAAAATATTGATACTTATAAAAATATTGATGCTTAATAATAATAAATATTGATAAAATTGATGATAATAAATATTGATACTTAATATGAGAATAAATGAACCACGAAGCAAATTGTTAGTTACCAAATCAAATATTCTACTATAACTACCTCTGATTGAAAGCAACAGAAACCTTTTTCACTGTTTAAATTGACGATTCCTTTGATAACACATACCTGGATTTTTAGGCTTAGGTCATGTTTTTTAACTTTTAATTATTAATTCCTATGTATTTTTTCACGCTGAATCTGAATATGACATTATTTTTTTCCCATCTCGTTAGGATTTTGCAAAACACAATTTTTGAAATTTGTAATATGTTGCAAAACATGGAAAATATAAAACATATTGACAGATTTAAAACTGTTTTTTTTTATTATAAAATTTATTTAAATTAAATTTATGGCTTATACTTAACAATATCATAGCAAAGCACAACAAGGGTCCGTTGGGGAAAAGGGGGGGGGCGACAAAAATTCAATGAAAACTGCCCAAAATTAGTCTAAATTTCATTTGACTTATATCTGACAAAAGAGTGCTCAGAATTGCTTGATTCAAGACTTAGAGAGAAGAATTTGCTCGAAGCTGGCACTACGTTTTCCTGGTTCAGGCTCAGAGAAAAAGAATTTCTTCCATACTTTTCGGAATATGGGGACGTAGTGCTCTGCAATGATGTGTGTGGACACATTTAAAATTCCATATGAAAGCACTGATGAGATACTAATCATAGATTCGTCCAAAAGAAGCCTGAAAGCTGTGCTTCTTCACAACGGAAATAATTGCGTCAATTCCCACTTAAAAGAATGTTATGAAAATTTAAAATTGATACTCGATAAAATGAAGTACGACGACCATGAGTGAACAGTTTGTGGGGATCGATGATCTTAGGACAGCAAGGCGGATACACAAAGTTTTCTTTTTTTTTTTTTATGTGAGTGGAATAGAAGAGACAGGCAAAATCATTGGAAGTAGAAAGATTGGTCAAAACGAGATTTCAAAAAACTCTCATAGATAGGAATAAAGCTCCCCTTTCACCTCTACATATCAAATTAGGATTGATCAAAAAATTTGTGAAAGCTTAATCAAACGAAAGCAAATATTTCAAATACATCTGCAACACATTTCTAGCCTTATCAACAGCAAAATTAAAAGAGGGTGTCTTTACGGGTCCAGATATTAGAAAACTTTTCAAAATTGGTAATTTTGAGAAAGAAGTGGAAGTTGTTGAAAAAAAAAGCCTGGTCTGCTTTTAAAGATGAAATATCTGGGCAAAAAGAAAGATCCGAATTTCAAATCTATCGTTGAAACCATGCTGCTAAAGTATCAAAATTTAGGCTGTTCCATGAGTTTGGAGGTTCATTTTCTAAATTCACATTTGGATTACTTTCCTGAGAATTTGGGTGCTGTTAGTGTAGTGAAGAGATGGGTGAGAGATTCCATTAGGATATCCAAAAAAATGGAAAATCGTTATCAAGGAAGATGGAATACTTTAATGATGGCAGACTATTGCTGGATGCTGCACCGCGATGAATCAACAAGGATACATGGACGGAAAAGCCGCCAACATAG
The DNA here is from genome assembly GCA_026543055.1 of Argiope trifasciata. NCBI lineage: Eukaryota > Metazoa > Arthropoda > Arachnida > Araneae > Araneidae > Argiope > Argiope trifasciata. The sequence continues at coordinate 3,257,210 of JAPMOQ010020853.1, read as the reverse complement.
CATGACTGGTCAAAATGACACAATAAGACAAAGACACAAATAAAAGGCGATTTTTTTTTTTTACATACATCATCATTAAGACTGGTTAAAATTAAATTTAAAGTACTTAAAATTGAGTATATCAATATAAAATTTCGTGTACCAAAATTTATTTATTACATTTCGGCTAATTTTGTGGTAGTTTTCATTAAATTTTTGCCCTCCCCCCGAACGGATGTGCTTGACTATGATATTGTAAAGTATTAGCTATAAATTTATTTAAATAATTTTAAAATAAAACAGTTTTAAATCTGTCAATATGTTTTATATTTTCGATGTTTTGCACCATATTACAAATTTCGAAAATTGCGTTTTGCAAAAAATCCTGACGTGATGGGGTAAAAAAAACTGTCATATTCAGATTCAACGTGAAAAAATACATCGGAATCAATAATCAAAAGTTAAAAAACATGACCCATGCAGGCCTGTGTAATGGGCAGGATTATTTAGCTTTTCTTCAAAAACAAATGCATATCCTGATGCCTGTCAAAACCATAATAGCAGTGATTGTTATCAACCGACTGTAATTAAAAAAAACTTTTTATCTAAAATACTTGATATATTATATGCGAACAAAAAAATCTAGATTTTCTTGCAATACTCTAACCTCTAATTTCATTAATGACCGTTGTCATATTTTATCATTTTCTGAATATCTTTTATTAGTGGAAAATTTGAAACTGCTTTAGTTCGTACGATGCTGCTTTATTGCAAAATGATATGTATTATTTGTTTCTATGATGCATGGACAATAAGTAATATGATTTTTTATACTCGAACTTGGACTTACTGAATCGAAACGAAATATAAGTATTTTCTGGGATAAAACATAATTTTTGAAAACAAATTGATGGGAAAAATCTCAAACTATATACAGAGTGTAGCCGAATTTGACTGATATATTCAGAGGAATGATTGTAGGCATCATGAGCATTCAGCATGGAGTGCCAAACGACGTTTAGTAAGGCAAAAACATTGGGAGTCGGAGATCTACTGAAAAATTAAAAAAATAACAAATGATGTTTTAAATATGTGGGTGTGATGAGTTTTAATGCATCCGTCCACTGGTTTAGATTATTGGTTTATTGAGTGATTAAGAAAGGTGATTTTTACAAATGAAGTTTCATTGAGGTAGAATGAATTGCGATGTCGTGGAGATGAACAGTCGACATGTTCAGTTGCTCTTTCCCACCTAAGCGTGGCACTTTGAGCATTTGCAGATGAATTCTTTAACACAAGAATTCCAGTTTCAGCCCTTTGAAGAGGATCATGTCTCAACGATTTCCGGTCGCGACCCTTCGCGGTGCACGGACGTCCGTATCCTCTTGCTGTCGGGAACTCTCCGACTGCTGATTAACACCGGAAGAAGTACTGAGCGCCTTCTCGTGGAATTAATTTACCACAAATATGAATTTTTATTTTGAGTGAAAAGACATTGGTAAAAGTTTTTTTTTTTTCATGCTGACAAAATGCGAATTTGATTTAGTAAACAACCAAAAATGGAAAATTAGTTTTAATATTTCTAAAAATATCTGTTTTAAACTTGAAGAAAAATAAAAACTTTAAATTAAAATGTAAGGAATTGTATATTCTTTAATTTGATGTAAACATGAAGTATGAAAAACTGAAGTTTTCAAGATATTCAAGAAAAACTAAAATGGAGCGCTGCAACATCAGAGAGCGCTGTCAAATTCGAAAGACTAAGTCAGAACAAAGATAATTCATATTAAGTAAAGGAAAAATAGGGTCGCATGTAACATTTATTCAGTAAAAATTACAAAAACGGACGTCGAAAAGTTCCTTATTCTGCCGAAGAGAATGGCCCTATGAATGTAGGGATTAGGAACAAGGTATCGAAGACATTTTCACGTATGTAAATTTTTCTTGCATTCGAGAGAATTAAATTTGTTTGTTTAATTGGTTTAGTTATATTAACTTCCCGTTTTAAAGCAACACGAGTGCTATTTTGGGACGGACCTCGTCATTTTGAACCATGATCAGATGACGAGGACGACACCTGAACTGGCACCCCGCTTTCCACACCAGCGGGAGGACATTTGGCCTGACAGATTTAGCGTGCCAGAGACCCCCTCACACGACGGTTTTTCGGTGGAATCGAGTCTCGAACCTGAAACCCTCCGGTTCCGAAGCCGAGAACTTGCCACCGCGGCCCTCGAGAGAATTAAAAGCAGCGAGCAAATATTCACTAATTAGTGTTGCAGAACATTTCTTCGCAAACAAATCAGATATGACGAATTTAACTCAAATGTGCTCCATATGCATGAACCAAATTCCCTGTGGTAAACCCGGAGGACTAAATAGATTCCGCCCGGATGTTAATATGTAACTTCTCGATAAGATAGTGATGTGGGGATTTTCGAATGACCAAATACTCGCATTGTACACCGTTTCTCGTAAGGCAGGCTTCATCTGAGCAGAAAAGTGTGCATCGACCTGCGTGCAAACTCCATCTGATTTTCAATTTTCTTTGAAAAATGTTACCCTACGTTTACTGGTAAATTCATGTACGTAATGCTCGGAATTTATTTTACGAATTTGACAACGCTGTCTGCGAACATCGGTACTGATGTTGCAGCGATATTTTCTGGTTCCCATTTTAGTTTTCTTGAATATTTTGAAAAAACCACAATTTTCACACGACATGCTTATATCAAATGAAATAATACAAAATTCTTTACATTTTAAAGCTTTTATTTTACTTCAAATTTTAATGTTTTTGAAAATATGTGTTTTAAACTACTTTTTCGTTTTCAATAATTTACGAGACCCTAAAGCATCAAATCTGCATGTTGTCAGCATGAAGAAAACTTAATATGCTTACACACACACACACACACACACACACACACACACACACACACACACAC
>JAPMOQ010020853.1:3188171-3254273 GCA_026543055.1 Argiope trifasciata | reverse complement strand
ACACACACACACACACACACACACACACACACACACACACACACACAAACACACAAACACACACACACAAAAAACATAGTTGAAACTGCATTTGTTTATTTTTACTTTTTTCATTTTCCTGACTATATATTTGCGATCTTCCCCTACTAAATGTCGTTTGAAACCCCATAGTATATGGTGATTCTTTATCCTCCTGATAAAGAATGTTTACCACCCCTCTCAATTTGCTTTGGATTTCCATTGCTTAAACGTTAACACTTTTTTATCGGGCTGAGTTGGCAGTCTCTATATTTTACTGTCGTCCATCTGATCTTGAATATTGCAGTCCGATTGGAGATCTTGACTATAAAAATAAGATCGAAATTCTAGAGAAAGTATAAACAAAATTTGAACTCTTTTTGCTTTCAAAAAACGATCATTCACTATATACATTCAGCTTATCTTTGTACTTTTAGCTTTAAATCCTTTTTTAGACTTTCCTTGTTACTAACGCATTCGGCATCAATAGTTGATTGAAACTAGCCCTTGAATTAAAGCGTATTATCTTATTAAGTATTTATTTTGGAATGTGTATCTTTCTGAAACGTTTTACCTTTTTTCCGGATAATATTGAACCTTACTTAAATATTTACTGAACCCCCGTTTTCTGCAGTCTTGGGTGAATTATCTCAAAGAGCAAACATGCTTTTTTATTACTTTGTTGAGTGTTAAACAAGGCTTGAAAATAATAATAGGAAGAATAAAAAACCGCACTTGAAGAGGACCCTCCCCCCCCCTCCTTTGAAGAGATGTCAGAAGTTCATTAAGTTAAATTTTCCACGTTTATAAGAATTGACAGTCAATGTTTTTGCATATGTTGAATCCTGCAAACTTGTTTGATGGCTTGACTTATTTCTTCATTGTCCCGAAAATTTTCATATGCATTATCGCTGCAAAAACTTCCACTAAGCTGTAAAGTCTTCTTGATATTTTTTGTGTAATATAAATTTTCGAAAAAGGAAGTCTTGTTTGGAAGAATATTTAATGTTTGTTTATTCGAAGAAGTCTGTCGTTGCGCAACTAATGGAAAATCATACCCCCTGTCGTAATAATGTGTCAAAGTTCATCATTTACTAAAAATGTGTTGGCCAAACCAAAATAATATTTAAAACACATTTTTATTAATGCACTAATTTATTTTGATTATTTTCTGCTTTTGACTTCTACTAATTATGTTGGATTTAAAATAATACATTAATTGTAATTCATTATTATATTATAGACTCAGTGACTGTTCTTTTTTAAAAAACAAATTTTAATATCAGAAATATGCAATCACAAAATATGCAATTTAAGTTATGTGCTTTTCGAAAAAAGTAAAAATTAGTATTAAAAAAAAAGCCGTTGCTTTATTTTTCTACACAATTTCTTTGTCGGTTTAAACATTCTTCCTATTGAATAGTGAGCATCAGGCATCTATCGTTTTCCCTTCATCAGTGTCTAGATTGCTAGCAGGGAGCTCTTCAAATTACGGCAGTTGGTTGACGCAAGATATGAACTGCATGGTCTGTGAATCGAATAGACCCCCGAGTCTGAATCGAGACACCTGATTTTCCTTTGCCATAGTTATATCATTTTATGCTGTTTGTTCTGTTGCCTCCGCTTATCAATAAGAAGCATATTCTCTCCTCAAACTCACTTGTTACGATTTGACTACTTGAAAGCATCTTTTTGCTGATGGCGATTATGCCAGTCCATCGATTGTTGTTTTCAGACGAGTTTTTTTGGACATCATTTCCTGCGTTGACATGATTTCCCAATTCCTGGCTGTAAGAGAGTAAACACTTTTCTTTTTGTTTTTCACTGATCGGCTTGGAATCTCTGAATTGCACGATTTCTTGTGTTGTAAATTCACAGACACAGTTTTTAATGTATCTTGAAATTTGCAAGAATATTGATGGTAATTTGGAATTGTCTACATTCCAAGAATTAATGTCCGTTCTGTATTCCTGCTGAATCAGAATCAGGTTTCTAGCGATAATCAAGCGAACATCGTAATTTATATAAATGGTCGAGTAGAGCGAAGTTCGACGTAGATGAGTTTCCAACATTCTTTGAATAGTTTCGTTCACTTTTCCCTCGTTAAAATCTCTGTATTGTCAGTGTGATCTTCGCTATCTGACGCTTAGTGTTCCCGCGACTTTCTTGCTGCTGAGCTGGATGTTTGTCTGACTGTATTTCACAGTTGACGAAATACATGATTACCTCATAGTGCACTGTATGCGGATTGAATACAAATGGCGTCGATTTCTGCACTAAGAACGCTGGACGCGCTGGAACAGTATATATAAATTTAAAATAAGAATATTCGTAGAATTAAAAATTCTGTTGCATCAAAGCAGTGATTTGTTTCCCTTATGAAAATGCCAGACTATAGGAGTCTATTGATTAGCACAATTCTTCCAGTTTGAAGAATTTAGTATATGACAGCAGATTTTTTTAACTCTGGAAAGGTCTTAAATTTTAAAAAGACAGCGTCATTTTAAAATATTGCTCATTATCCACTTTGTTACTTTACTCAAATTTTTACCGAATTTTGCATATTCACTGTGCTCATAAACTTAAAATTATCATTTTATTCCTGAACGTAGTGTTCCTAAAAGAAATATTAAAAGCAATTTCTGTTCGAACAGAACGATTGAAAATAATTTTGATGAAGCGTCTATTTGTTCTAAAACTACCAATTTGCCATTACGTGTTTCATGAATTTGTTCTACTTAAGCAGTGGGGTACAGTTGTGTAAGAAATATTAAAGTATAAATTTTATTTAAAATACATTTTTTTAGAAGTAAATGAAAATCTAATTTCCATAAACCTTCCTGGCTTAAGAAAGGATCCAACTTATGGGCAATCGTTTTTCACTTCGCACAGACACGGAAATATTGTTTGTGATTTGAAAGGGAATAATTTTTAGCAAGGGATTTTTCCACTTCCCTGTGTTTTAATAAAAGCTTGCTTACGCCCTCTCCATGTCCCTTTGGAGTGGGGCTGAATCTTCTGTTATTAACAAATGGGGGCCAGTTATTATAATTTTACCTCAAAATATTCTAGTTTTTCATTTGCAGCCAGACGTTTATAGTAATTGGGAACGTGACTAATTCGCCAAAAGGGATGAGGTGCATGGATTACTCTGGGATGATTTATGGTGATTCCCTTTATTTGCCAGCATGAAATTTCACCATAATATTTATCATTTTGCTGTTAACATTGGAAGAGTAATTGTTTATATTGCAACTGATATATATCGAGTTGCATGCCTCTTCCAAATATAAAACTCGAGATGATGTATGCAATCCTGAGCTATGTCATTTTCGTACACGTTTAAATCATGTTAGAACTTTGAAGCAATTTATTTCACTAAAAAATGACAATAAAAGCTCTGATACATAGGCGCTAATCAGTGCATTGCCAAATTTATAGGTTTTACTTATTCGAATTGAATCATTTCCATTTCTTAAGTTCTCTTGTTTATATTTCTATCTCATTTGAAATTTTATCTCTCAAACAACATGAAGCTAAACTGAATTATTTGATTATTTACAGTCTAAAAACTGATTTTTTGACAGGGTTTTCGAATTCTTAAAAAAAAAAAAAAAAACTGAGCTTAGATATTTACTTAAAATTCCATGATGTTATATGTAAGAATTTTCTTATTGAATTTTAAAAAAGTTTAGAGAATTTGTTTTTTGTCTACCGATATATTTGTGTCAATTTAATCTATAATATTTTATTTCTAGAAAATTGGCATAGGCTTTTAAATTTTGATATCAAAAATGATCGCTATGCTTTAATTTAATATTTCACAACTTTTCTGTAACATATTCAAAATCATAACTTCTTTTAAGTTAGAGAATATTCTTGAATATTCAATGAAGCTAACTGTTTAGTATTTTCGCTTGTTTATGTCTTATAGGTTATAAGAAACATCTCGCAATTTTTTTTTTTTTAATATCTGTCTAAGAACAGTGTTTTATCTTAAAATTCATCATCCTATTTAGTCAATCTGAATTGTAGATTAGTCTCAATTCTTGAACCAAAACCGTTGATAGCGTTTTTCTGAACGCAATATTTCAAAAACACAATGAAATCCGTTAGACAATCTTAACATAATAATTATGGGTTCAGTCGATTGAAAGGAAGACGTTAGCTAATCTGCAGTTATAAAATGGGCTGCTTCAATTTCTAATTATTTCATAATTAACATTAAATCTACTTACTGTAAGATTATTCGAAATGGTTGAAATTTTTCGGTCCTTAGGTTTGTTTCAAACGAGATGGGTGATATAAATTCGAGAAATTTAAAGTTATTTCTTTCATAGTCTTGATCCGCCTTCTTTGATTACTTAATTGATTGATCGCTTTTTTTCCCCTTCTAAATTCACATTGGAAGAAAAAAACTTTTTTTTCTTTGTTTTTTCGCGTCGAATGGCTTAGCAGTAGCTTTCTTTTAATTAGATTTTTTTCTCCTGCCTCCTCTTGTGCATTCAGTTTCAGTATTGATCTGAAGTGAACTTTGCGTCTCTCTCCGTTTATTGAAATCAATATGTGATCAATGGATGAATAATAGGGAGTCGGAAAAGCTTTAAGAAATGTTGATTCTATTTTTGCATACTTGTTAAAGTTATTAAATTTTCTTTTCAAGGATTTTCTATGATAAAATAAGTTTCTAAGTGTTTTTGCTTAATTTAAAATGTTTGCAAGTAAAGGTAAAATTCTTGCTTCGAATTACCATGAATGTAATCGTTTTAATTCTAAATTATTTTATTGACGTCATAATTTGATACAGAAATGATAGGTAATATCTGAACATCCTTAGTCGCTATGTTGAAACAAAACGACAACATGGAGTCTCATCTAATGAGACTTTAGAAAAAGTGATGCAGGTAAAACGTTTAACTATCAGTTAATACATAAACCTAATTGAATATCAATTCCAAACATGTGGCACTGTACAGGGTGTTTCCTTACCCGCGGCTTCTATTTTTTAAATATTGGTCATAGACATAGACTGTATATAGATCATAGACTGTAAATTACAAAGTTGCGTAAAAAAAAAAGGCACAGAATGTTATGAAATAGATTGAAATTTTTAGGAGTTAAACTTAAAAAAAAAATACAAAATTTAAATTTTTATACGGATCCCGTGCAAAAAAATCTTCAGTGAGTAAAATGCACCCCATCCTCTAAGGTCACATACGTAATTTCGACATTTCATCTTGAAACCTCTCAAAGATATGTTAAAACAAAGCTGGTGAAAAGTCCGTCACAAATTAAAATGCAAATGTTTACAGCCTCAGTGCAGATACATCATAAGGAAATATATGTTTCAGTCTTTAGTTTAAATACAAATTTTAAATCTATATTGCTTGTAAAATACTATAAAATTTAAGCCATGAATTACAGAATATAACTTAAAAATAGCACATTCAATAAACTTGGGGAAAAAAAAACTCATGTAATCTTTCCTTCAAGTTATCATTTCTATAAATTTTTAATACTTTTGAACCAATAAATAGCAGAATTAGTATTTCTTATTTAATCATTTGTTAGTATGTGTACGACCCCTGAAACATGCATCCGACATGATATGTCCTCATATCCAGGGATGGAAAAGAAATTAAAGTCAGCATTTATGTATCTTCATATTTTTGTGATAAAATAATCAAATTTTGTACATGACCTTATTGTAGGAGGAGAAACATTTTACTCATTAGGAATATTTATGTACAGGGCCCATTTAAAAATAAAAAATTTTGTATTTTTTAAAGTTTATTGCCTTGAAACTTTTCATCCATTTCATAACATTTTGTCCCCTTTATTTTGTAATTTACAATATGTCTCTGGTCAATATTAAAGGAATAAAAACCGCGGTTTTTGAGACATCCTGCATAAACTTTAATATATAAACTGCAATCAATATATGAAATATTAAGATTTAATATAAATTTTTAAACATTTCTATTGATGCAGTAAAAAGCTGAAAATATTTTATATTTTAATCAAGGCAATAATAAAGACCCAACGGGATATCATAATCAAAAATAAATTCCCCTCTCCTTGCCGGGGTACTCATTCGCTGCAATTTCATCACTCATTACAAGTAGCATAACCTCAAAAAGATGACTATCTTTCCTTCACGAAAATGGGTATATTTTTTAATAAATGCTTGGGCATTCATTAGAAATAAAATAATCTGAATGTGATTCCGATTTTCATTAGTTCTATCAGTCTCGCAATTTTACGACTTTTTTTGATATGAACTAAAATAGTTTTGTGTGGCCTGCGATTCATACTTTCTAATTAGATGATCACCTTTTCTATTTCAATAAGAAATTTAAGGGAAAAAACCTTATCTAATTAGACGTATGGCCACATGCTTGAGTTTTGATTTTGAACATGCTAAATATTCTTATAAATTATTTATATAGATACTGTGCGAATTAAAAGTATTTATTTCCAGATATCAAGAATATGAAGTTATTTTCTATGGTGAAGTTGACGATAGTACCCTATGAAATTTTATAAAATTGCTTAGGGTACTATCGTCAACTTTAAGAAAACTTCCCTATTTTTGTGTGACGTTGTGCCCCCCCCCCCCCCGATTCAATTTCCGAAAAACTTTGATGTTTTGTAGATTTCTGTTTTCTGCCGCTCTAGTAAGGAAAATAATGAAAGGAATATTTCCAAGGCATAACGAATATCAAGGAGAATGGTAGACTAGGGTTGTGTGATGGGCGTATTGAGCCAATATTTTACAAGATAAATGCAGTGTCAGACGAATGAGACTGAGGAGATTGATTTTGATTTTCATCGGTTTTTGCGTATATGGTTCAAAATCCCGGGGTTTTTCTCAGAATCGGGCAAAACCTAGACTTGAAATCCACCGTATATATGTGCCTGGAGTCAAATAGAAAGCCTTTTTCTAGTGATTTGCTCCAAAGGGCCCTTTTGTTGCTTCCAAACGGGACAGTAATATAATAAGAAGTGATCCTAAAATGTGTAGAAAATTGTTCAGTATATAAATTTCTTTAATTTCAAGTTGTCCTGTTAAAGAACGGTTCTGTAGATAAGGAAAGATTAATGAATAATATGTCACCTGAGATTTTATTGAACTGCGCATGTATGATTCAAAATCCTTTTTTCCATTGTGATTATTAAAAAACAGTCGCAAACCAGACTCCTTTGAATCAAATAAACCACAGCCAAAAGATGGCTGAAGAATTTCTTTTCTGGCAGCCCTAGAGATTAATTTGTGCTCGAGCGCCATCTAGCGCTGTAAGCGATCGTTAAGTCAACTAACTATTCGCGGAATGTGGGATTGTAAACGAGGAAGATAAAAAACGATGAATTTTGTTAGTGATATAGTGGAGACATATAAAGCCGGAAGGTATTTTCAATTAACGTGTGTGCTATTGAATTTTTTCCTTCCGCCCTTGTTTGAAGATGCGAAATGGAACGTATTTCGGTTTCTCGTTTCGAAAGAAAATATCTCCGACTAATTACATCCTTACTTTTCATTTTATTTTGCAGTGATCGGAGCACAAATTGCCGTCATTATTCACCTTTGTGCTCGTTCGATGAATATCATTGAATTTCAGGGTTGGAATATTACTTAAGGTGTTTTTAAATGGTATGTGAAGAGATTTTTAGTCTCTATTTATTTTTCTCTGACAGAAGAGTGGTGAAAATGAGTTGTCGTTTGACGTTAAAATGGTGCTCACTTTAACCCTTTGTACTCGGAAAAGTAATCGGATGCATAATTATTAAATTAATACGAGGGTACGTTCGTTGCTCTAATATATATAACCTTGCAAAGTTGAATTTTCATGAAAAATTAATCTACGCTTTTTACCGTACCATTCTATAGGCATTTTTACCAATTAAAATCGAAAAATAAATAACTAAACCGTCTTGAATGGTGCCTTATTTGAAACCATTCTAGTGAGTATCTTAGGTGAGTGCGGGCATCTGTTGTCTATAAATAACACATTGATCCCTTCGAAACACTTAACATCAGAAGACATCTTATTGAATTTTCTGTTCACCATAATATATTCGCTCTTCTTATAGAATCCTGGGGAAAAAAAAAAAAAAACAGTGCTTCGTGAACCCTCCCATTGAAGGAAGTTTTGGATTCCCTATTCTATCATACATGCGCTTCATCGAAAGATTCTTATGAAAGAATCTATACTAAATCGATTAGTATTAACTCGGTGTTATAAAATTAATGAGAATCGATTACAATGACGGCAGAATGAAGCATTATATTAAGTAATATTATTAAGCTTTAAGTGCATTATTAAGAAAGTGGAAAAAATATTCAAAATATTCTCGCATAAAGGTTGGATGAAAGAAACATTTCGTTCAAGTTAGGAATATAAAGAAGCGCGTGATCTATTCGCCAAGCTCACAAATTGAGTGTATTACGAAGGACAAAAAATTAGTGATTAAAAAAAAATCGGATGGATTGTAAAAAAAAAAGTTGACACATTTAGTTGGAAGTAAACAAAATAGGGAAAAACCCAATGGCATGCTACAAAAATTCAAGATGCTGTTTACCATTGAAAATTAATTTTTTGCGCCTTCATTAAATAATTGTTCCTGAAATTTCGGTAGTTGTTAGAAGGTTTTCATCAGGTGATGTCTGCAAAGGCAAAACTCTGCTTTCAGATGAATATTGGAACCTTATTAGGTGATCGTGTGTTGCTACTAAGCTACATAAAATTTGGAAAAATTTTTAGGTTTTTAAAACGATGCAATTTTTCAGTGTTTTATATTAGTTATGAGTTTTATAATTTAGCCCTTTATTAATACTAAAATGTCAAAATTGTTACGGTAAATGAATAAAGACTTGAAAACTTGAAAGTCTCCATTTTAGAATTCTTTAAAATTACTATGTGTGACAGAATATTTTTAGTATCATATTCTTTATTTAAGACGCTACGGAAACCATGTAAATTTAAATGATTATTTTCTCCCATATGAACGAATTAAAAAAAAATTCAACTTGAATTTTTATCCATCATCAGACCATGTGAATTTCTTATAAAAATTGTCGAAGAGGGATTTTCTGTTAACTGTGAAATTGATGTGGCTTTTGTGGTACTTTCGTTATTATAGTTAGCTTTATGCAGTGCCTTTTATTTATTTTTTTTTCGCTCTAATTGAAATGATGAAATGTACAAGCCTCCTTATATTAACTCTCGAAAGAAAACTTGTAAACGCTGCATCGTTTTTAAAAGCCGATCAGTCAAAATCTGCTGGTTCATGTAGATTATTCATAGAAGTTGTATCTATAAAATTATTATGTACATAAATTATATTCACTGACTTTTTAAGTCTTGTCAATGGAGTTTCTCTTCGTTTTAGCGTTACATGAAATTCGAAGATACTTTTTGTCTGTCTAAACTCCTTGGTTCAAAATCGGAAATAATTTTTTTTTTTTGTCATGTATAGATTTCATTCTAATTCTGGTTGAAATCCATTCACAATGTGTTTCTGTTCGTGTGCATGTGGAATCCATAGTTTCTCTCTCGGAAGATGAAATTTAGGTCATTGATATCTCGAATTTGCGTTTACTTGTAGTCACTGCCCTCTCTGCTTTGAATGCTATGTAAGAAATCCGAAATTGAGAAGAACAGTTTTTTTGAATCACTAGAAATGGATCATGCAATTAATGCGAGCAATGCGAATTGCTCACGCATCTCTGATAAGCAGTGACCGAAGGGAAATGATGGGCAAGGGTGAAAGTTGTAAGCGGAATCAAGAGTCGATGAGTTTGCTTAAGGTGTATGCGATATGTATGAAAACTATTTTTCGCCCTTGCTTGTAGTGATTAATAAAAACTGGAACCAGCGAATATGACTTCTATTCTCTGACATCATATCAAAGTTTCCAGCGTATGGCACTGCATGCGAATTTTCGTGCGATGTGACTTTTGTAATATTTATTGTAATTAGTATAATTTTCTGTACAATTTGGCTCTATAATTCTCTAGTCCAATATCTGCGGGGTCTATTTTATAGAGTTTTCAAACCAATATTTTAGATCTACTCAAATGAAAAAGTACAAAACGACATCATGGGCCTAAATGAATAAAGTGTACACCCTCACGACTCCCGATAACACTTCCGTCACGAGCGGTTACAAAAGTGGGTATCAATTCGGGGGCCGAGGGAAGAATTTCACCCTCTTCAAGTTTACTAATAAGACACGAATCCTACGCCATTTTTTAGCCAGTGGTGCTTCTGTGTTTGAGGGAACGCTTTTTCTGGTTAGAAAGAAAAGTCATTTGGATTCACTAAAAATTAGGAATAGAAATGCCTCTGATCTGTTGTGTTTCAAACTGTAATGAAAATGACAGGAATGGCAAAAGAGTGTTTTTGACTTTCCTAAAAATGAAGAGCTTAAAAAGAAACGGATGTTACCCGTCTCCGCCTAGTAAGGTAAGCTCATTTAAGTAATGTCAAATGTTTCTAAATGAAAAATCATTTATTCTTACTTTGATAACTAAATAATATCCATTATTCGTGATTTTAATTACAGCATTTTATGAAATATTTTTTTTATAATGCACATAATGTAGGAAGTATTACTGTCAATAATGTTTGTTTTCCACAATTATGTTTGCTTGCTTTGTTTAGTATTGCATCGATAATTGCATTTTCATTGTTAAATTTTATTATATAACATAATGATAAATATTCGAATGTAAACAAAGTAAAAATTATTTAAGAGCAATTTATTAAAGAGAAATCTGCAGTGCTTATTCAAAATGAAAATAGTAAAAGGTACCCCAGTGAAATGATGATATTCTGCTCATTATTTTATTCAATGGCACTGCATGCATATAAATTTGTCAGAAAGTCTGGCTATATTTTGTTACCCCATGCTGTGACTTTGAGAAATATATGCATACCTTTCAGTACTTGCCCTCAGTCAGAGTAGAACGAATTGCATTTCTTAAGGTGCATAAAGCAGAAATTTTATATTTTTTGAAGCGCAATAGAATAGAATAACTTTTCGTGAAATATTGCTTTTATTAATTTCTAGGAGTTGACGCACAACAAATAATCATAAAACCATTTTTATATGGAGTTGTCTTGAAATTAATCAACAAAAACATTGCGAATGTATTTTTATATTTTCATATTACAATTTAAAAATTTATGTACCATATGTGAAACAGAACCACACCCTCTATGATTAGTGCCGGTCATTGGTTCTTGATGGACCTGCGTAGTCTTCGGAGTGTCTCACAGAACACCTCGGAGTGAATGGTTCATCTATGCTCAACCAGTAGTGAAAAAGACGGTGAGCAACTCCTTGCCTGCTGACGCCACGGCTTTAACCTTTTTAGAGGGAGGTGACGATGCTTGCTTGTCCCGCTTTGTCTCTGGCTCGTAGTGTCGGTACCAACTCTCGTCACTTGTGACAATCAGCTACCCCATGAAGCGGGGTTTTCATGATACCGAAAAAGATATTGAAGTACTAGCCTCATATGCAATTTCTTGTGCTGGTTTGGAAACCCAATACGCGCTCACCTTCCAATTAACCAACCTGCCCGCACAGCCAACATTCGCAATGTGCCACGCCGATCGCTTCTCACCTGGTCGTAATGAATGAATGAATGAATGACGGATCATCAACCAAACTCTCACACTAATTTATCTGGTAATGAATAGTGGCCTTTGTAGCACCTTCCGCTGTCAAAAATCCGCCGCGCTGCTCCCCAAGCGTCGAATGTTGCCATCTTGTCTTCACATGCACTGCGACGTAAATTGGAGAGCTCTGTCCTGCATCCCTGGACGTCTCGCTACGTTCTCTCATAGCGACGTATGTTAACGGTTACGCAGTTTCTTACCTTTTCATTTGAATACTCTTTGTATCTGTGATCAAATCGGTATTCCGATTTGCGCTTAGGCGAAAACGCGACTTGCTACAACTTTCATTGATGAAATCAGGCATTGTCGCGAAAATTGTAAATATTCTTTCCAAATGGACGAAGGGAGGACATTTTCCTTCTCTGGATTCACCTTGCCACCTTTTTGCAGAAAGAGGTGGGAGGACGAATGGTAGCAATCCTGTATTTTTCCGATTGAGCCAAACATTCCATTTCTGACCTCTGGAGCAAAAGTATTTGTCGTTACTATAGATTCAAAATATTTGAGGAGTACTGAAAATCCTTTAGATTTTGGGCAGTTTCGTGGAGTGTTACTTCTTGTTGTCTTATTATATACCTTCTCGGCGTGTCCTTTTCTTGAGGCACGTCTTCAAAAGTAGTCTCTGCAGGACCTCTTCTCGGTAAAGCTTGCCCGCTTATATTATTTTAACCAAAGGAGGCAGTGAAACTTTTTCCTTTCTTGTGTGAATTTTGGATGAATAAAATGCTATTCAAACATTCTCTTGTTCCAAACAAAATAAGAATTCATCTCTAAATGACCACGATTTTACTTTTAATTCTCTTTAAGTGATTTTCCTCATACAAGAGAAAAATCTTTTTATTTTTATTCGATGAGGGTTTGCTTTATATTAGGAACAGATTTAGTTGCTTAAATTTGGTGATGTCCATTGATTAATAAGATGAGTCTGAACAAGCGTATCAAAGAAGGATTTTTAAAAATCCATCACACAATTCTCATTCACACATTAAATCGCAAAGCATTTTTTAGACAAATGTCCATTTTTGTACTGAAAACTACATCAACTACGAGTTTCATCTTACACTTTTTGATGTAGCAGAAACTGTTTTATGAATTAAACAACCCTATTTAAACTTTTGCTATTATGAAGAGCAAATGCCCAGAAGGTCTGCTTATTGTGAAATTTTTTCGGTACCTTTTTATTCTTTTGAAGATTCACTAAATGAAGAAACACTATATTCTAAATTTGGGGCTTTGTTTTGTAAATAGTTTCAGCAGTGCCTTTTTGAAAGGGTTGTTTCAAAAGTCTTTAGAAATCCCACAATATTCTTGGGACTTTTTTTTTATTCTATTTGTTTTAGAAAAAACCTGTCCTTTTCAGGAATTATCTCTTTTAGGAATTGTAGTTTTTAAAGGACGTCTTAAGGAGGATGAGGGGAAGGTGAAGTGAGGCTCTGCAAACTGAATTTTGGGGAATTACTTTATTTGAAGTAACGCGAGAGGAGTTCTGACAGTAAATTCTATGCAATCCCGTTCTTTTTTTTTAATGAAGCATTGATTTCCAACTTTTTTTTTTTTCTTCCAGAATGATGGAGTTTCCGAAAGGATTCCATTCTGTTTTTTCCGCGCAAAGTTTCTAAATTGCTTTTTTTTTAAATAAAACTTTTGAAAAAAATTGCAGATGATATGAGTTGAGTGGTGAGCAATAAAATTTGAACAATACTTTTTCTCTCTTGAAATAAATGGCATGCAAAACTAAATTTACTGGCTACTGTAGCGAAAGGTCACATTTATTTTACAGCATCGCCAAGTTCAATTGATATTTCCTTTGATCATAACATTTTAATATGAAACGTTCAATATTTTGGTCATTTCTTTGCATAAACAAGGATTTTCCCCCCTCCTTTTGTTTTCTTTGCTAGTTCTAAAAATGAGTTATTTATGTAATGAATTGTTTCATTATTAATTTTATAACAAATTTTGATTGGACACAATGGATTGGTGAGTTGGTCATCAGAGATCCGCCATCAATTTTCCGGTTGGGATTTTAGAAAGGGCGGGTCAAAATGACTGATTAAAAAAAAACAACAAAAAAACTGAATGGTTTGTTCAGCGGGAATTCGGGATAAGACGAATAAAACGTTAAGCCAGCTGTATCAAAAGTAGTAGCAAGGTTCTATTTCATTACAGAGAACATGCTTTTAAGTATTTCGCAGTAAAGGTATTTCATAATCCAAATGCAATTAATATGATGTGCAATAATAATGAGGGACTTTTTTTACATGTTTGTATTGATTAATTGCACTTTGTATTTAAAAAAGATGTAGGTGCGTTCATTTCTGTTGAGATGGTAGGCAGTGTCACCTCGTTGAAAGCAACTGCATCCGCTCATAAATGCAATCGCACATCTTATTCATGCATCACGAAATGGAATTGTTTTCCCAAATTCCTCCTACTTACATAATAGATTTATAATAATACTGATTTTAAATCTAAATTTGAATTGTATCTTCCCATTTCTATCGCTCTTTTAATAATTTTTTCGTTTCAAATTTGCTTGGTCGAATTTCGCTTCGAAGACCAGTGTTTCTAAGTCTGTAGATTGTAAGAATTAGAGCTGAAATTGCTTGTAATTTCGTATACGATCACCAAAGAAACATTTGCGTTCATTGCACGTCATGACTGCGTGGATCACAACAGTCAGTATTTTCACTGACCATTCTGTTCTACTCTTATCAATCTCCACTTGACTTGAGTAAAATTGCGTTACTCAGAGGGGGGGGGGGGGGGAATTGGTCATTCAGTAAGGTATAGTAGTTATGGAGAATTTTGCAAATTGAGTTAGAATCTTTCGATCCGACTCAGTTTGCCTTATTTCGCATTTCTTTGAGCCAAAATTAAGCTTTCCAAATTTAAAATGTTTTTTTTTTCTGTCATTTTTTTCCCATGTATAAGTCCTTGTTAGTCATCGAAAATCTTACTGTTTTTTTCTATTCTGTTTCTTTCGATTCTTTAAATTCGCAGTCATGGAAAAATTCTAATAAAAAAAATTCTTTTTCTTTCTTTTTTTATCAGGAATATATCGATTTTCTAATTCTTTCAAAAATTTTCTAATTGTATCGAAATGACAAGAAACTTGAAATTAATTCAAGTGATTAATCCGTTGAATTCCCTCGAATTCAGTATCATCTAATTGTTAACTTCTACATTGTATGGAAATTGAAGGGAGAGCATTGTTTTTTTAGTTTCCAAATAATAATTGAAAAAATTGTTGATGGTGAACAACTATTTTCAAAGTGAACAAATATTTTGGAAACTATTTAAAACCTGATTTATATGCAAATGCCAAAAATAGACGAAAAAAAAACACACACACACACCTGATTTTCAAATCTTTATCTAAAATACAAATGTTAAGCAGGGGTATGAAATTTGTTCCGAATTCTAGTGTAAATAATTTTGATAAATAATATTCCAATTAAAAAAAGGCCACGAAATAAGATTTCAAGCCATAAACAGTCAACTATTTCCAGAATTTAAAAAAAAAAAAAAATTGGATTATTATTCACCATATTACGAAAATATCTCCTAGACGTTAAAAAAATTGCATTTTTTAGGAATATCTCATCGGTATCTTTTCAGACACCTTTTGAAAGTTTGAAAAAGGCAGGGTGCGTAGCGTCGTGAAAAGCTCTTAAAAAGTTTTTTAATTTGAAAACCATTTTTAAGCACCTTAAAAGTGCTTAATTTTCTCGAGAAGTGAAAAGAAAATATTCCCTTTTGTTTTTGCATTCGATTAATACGCTAAATCGATAAGTCATACATATTTTTTCTACTAGATGTATCAAAAAGGACAACCAATGTAAGGGAAGCATTTGGTGAAGGTATACAAGATTGTTAACCCACGTTAAGATAATGGTTAATGAACTTTTTTTCTCTCGGTTTTTCAACATTGAGCACCATATTAAAATATTGGAATGGTTTATTCCGAAGAGCAATATATGTCTGACTGGTTGTAACTCGGAAAACGTTTGAACTTTTTTTACATGTAGTGTTCCAAATAGTGAATAATTTATTTTAAATATGCCTGGCAACTTTACGTTTAACTCTTTTTGTGTTCTGCGCAGATTAGCTCCGAACGACGAAAAATAAAAATACATTATGTTGTATAAAAGAAATAAAATTTCCAAAGATGAGAGAAGAGGTTCTAAAAATACACATGAAATATCATGTGCAAATGAAATAAATGCTATCTACCCGTTCTTATTCATATTGCCGTGAAGAACTTAACATATCCGATCATCATTCTTAAAATATTGTTTCGTGCTGTCTCTTCATACGATTTCTAAGTCCATTTTTCGGTGAATTATACTAATTTTTATACTTTCATTTACATAAATTTTAATGCTATTTTATGTCTTTAAAAGCTGTTTCCTTAAATCCTAATCATTGATAAATTTTTCTTGCGAAAAGAAGTCCTCATAAATACATTATATAATATATATAATTAAAATTAAAATAAAATAAAACGAATGTATATTTTTTGTTCAAATTTGGAATAATAAATTATCAATATGTTATGCAGCTCTTGAAGTAGAGAATAAGTAATCTGTTCATTGAAAAATATTTTATAGTTATTTTAGTGCTTTATAATGTGGAAAAGGTTGAAAATTTCGTCTTACTAATCAGTTTAACACCGATATTTAAAAAATGGATAAAAATATACTCCCCCCCCCCCGATTCATAAACTAAATAATAAGGTTGGCTCTTGCGTCACTAAAATTCACAAACCAAACAATAAACTAAATAAAATATTTCTCTAGCTGTGTTCAAACTTAAGCAAATCATTTGATAAACTTCTAATCTATGAAATTTTTGCTTCATACCTTTCTTTAGGGTGAGGGGGGGGGATTTTTAAACAATTTTTGTCATTTTATTGATATAATTTGATTTCATAGATGTTTTTTTCCCTATTTTTTTAAATACTGATATTCAAAGTATATTTATATGTAAACATTAAAAAAAATCATTCCGAACGTAGTCATATACCTTAAACATTAAAAAAAAATTTCTAAACTTTAGAAGTTAAAAATAATAAGACATTTTTTATAGTCTTTTAAGATTTCTGAACACCGTTATCCTATTCTATTAAGAAAAGGGATTTTTTTAAAAAGCATGGCATTGCACTGTCATCAATTTTTGCGTTAATTTTGCTAGCTTTATAGCGGTCAACTATTCCAGAATGATTAGTTCTCAGCTTAATAGGACTACAGCTAAAATTTCTAAAGAAGCAAGTGCAAGAGAAAATTTACACTTTAAATCCCATGTATGTCGAATCTTATTTGCTGTAGCACATATAAAAATCAAATACAAACTTTTGGTCATGATGTACTTCTACATCAATGACGATTATCTTAGAAATGATACATCCATCTAAATGAGCTGATACTTTTTTTAAGAAATATTGAACAATATCGAAGTTGGCTTAAATTTTTGGTAATAATATTTTTTCTTTTTATTCTCCGTTTTTGTTTTTGTAAAAACCAAAAAGTCAAATTATTTTACAATTAAAGACATTGAGCAAATATTATGAAAGTACAGAAATAAATATTAAAATTTTAAAAAATACCCATTTAAAATTAATTTTTAACTTTTTTTCAATAAAACTATGCATTTTTCAATAAAAACTATGAAACTAACCCAGGTTTAGAAAATACGAAGGTCTACATATGCGTACATATACAAAGGTGTTTTTGCCAAGTGGCTTAAAAAGTGCTTAATTTTTACAGTACTTCCTCACTATGCACCTTTGGGGTTAAACGATATGGATTGCAAAAAGGAAAATGGAAGTGTTTTTAAGTTTCAATTATGAAACTTTTTAGTATACAGAAAACGAAAAAAAATGCCCTACTATCCTTTTAGTTGTTTATAAAGAATTTAAAAAGAAAAGTAAAATGTTTTTGAGATTTCTGGGCATTTTTACTTTTGTCGTTTACAGCTTTTACCATGATTAAACCGAGCAAAAGCCTAGAACTAGATAGTAGAACAATAGGACAGTGTTATTTGCAAAATCTCACTATTTGACAGCAACTGCATAAAAGAAAGAGATGAAAGTTTCCATTCCGTTTACCTATTGTTTAACGCTTAATTAGTGTCATTGTGTTGGGTTATATGACAGCACAGTAGAATTAATCTGGTTAATGGGATGTTCAAAATACATCAATGAAATGAACATCTCTAAACTCTTGTTTCTGCATGTCCCAAGATAATGAATTTCGAATTCAATAAGATTCAACTGCATGTCATGCTGCAACTGCTTTCAAGGCGATCGCTCCTGGCTAGTCCAGAACTGAATTGAAAATCATTCAATTCTATTAAATGGAACAACATTGTAAGGTCGTGATTGATGCTAAAGATTAACCACCAAAAGTGGGATTTTTGCACGGCATTATTTCTTTATTACTGCTGTTCTGGTATAAATAACTGTTATAAAAACTATTAAATTCTTGGTAAAATCATTTTGAAAATGATTATAACTTCATAGTATTTTAGAGAGTAAAATTTCTGTTATGTTATGGAATCTCTGTATTCCGTGCTCCGACATTTATTTCTACTGGCTTTTTTGTTTTAAATTTAGCGGGAGGGGGGCTAGTTCTAAGAAATTTCTATTTCCTGCTTTGTAACATTTCTTTTAAATAAAATTATTATACGCGTGTCCTTACTTTTCGAAATCTTACCGGAAACTAATAAACTTCTGTAGTTAAATTCAAGGATTTCAAATGCTCTTGCCTTAGTGTATTAAAAAGTAGAAATCAGTTGGTAAAATAATACGAACAGAACGATGAAGAGGTTAAATCAAAGTGAATAACATCGAAATCAAAGTGAATAAATCTTCCAGAATGGGAATGAAATGTTCTTATGAGCGTTTCGTGATTTCATTTTCCACCCCATATTTATATAAAAAAAATCTAAATTTTAATTAAAACATTTTTAAAATTTTATTCTTCAAAATGCTCGAAATGAGATGCAAATCGAATTGTGAAGAACTTAAATTTATTTATTTTTGACTTTATTCCTCCAAAGAGATGAATTCAAAATTTATGTAATGATCTTAATTCGTAGTTAATAACCGATGATTTCTTTCTGTGTTATTGATTTTCATCAACAAACATTGAAGGTTGTTGATGAAAATATATATATGTATATATATATATATATATAATATAATATAATTACTCTGTTTCCATGGCAATACAAAATCATCTCCTGATTTCTTGCAAATCTTTTTAAAAATTACGATTTCTGTAATTAGAAAGCCTACAAAGTTTTAATTATTCCCCACTTGAAATCCAGGTTATTTTAAAAAATTATGTTTGTGTACAATTTTCAATGTCAATGAAAAGTGTAAGGAGAAAAGGACTTGGGGAAAAAAAAAAGTGAAATCGGAATAGAGATTTTAGGCCCTTGGTGATGGGTCGTTTAATCTCTCGTCCTCTGACAGTAGCGCAAAGGAGGAGTTCCAGAGGAACGCAAAATACGAATTATTCTTCTCTCCTAACTGAAGAATAATCAATGATTTCTTTACTATTTCTTTGGTGTATTTGTTTCTGTTCTTCGAGGAGTACTTGAACTCATTCTGATGATCACACTGATGTTTTTTACGTATTGGTACATAGAACACTAAGAAATGTCGTAGCAAAGTTATATTTTCTCTTATATCAATGGCAACTATTCATTTGTTTTCGGAGCAAAGAACTCCTATTGAGAATCACTTCAATTCTTTCTAGTACAAAACAATTTTTCCTCACAAAAAATCGATTACAAGGTAGAGTTTATTAAATTTCTTACTAATATTTAATGCATTTTTAATGGAGTGGTTCGATGGAGATAATTTCAAGCTGGGCCAAAGAATGTCCATAGAAGTGGCAAAGAAGACTGTTAGCGGAGTGCAAATCCTATTAATTTACTAAGTGAAAAAAAATTGCATCGAACATAGATGTAGCAATATGACTGAAATATGAACTTGTTATGCCTTTTATTATAAACTCAAATTATAAAATTTGTCATTATGGTAAAGCTCATCTCCCAAATATGATAAACTCTTGATGTAAATAATCTGTTGTAAACAATTCCCTATTTGATGAGCCTTATCTAAAACCCAAGGTCTATCTTATGAAAAAATTAGTCTAGATTAGTCGAAGCCGTTTTTAAGTCGAACTGTTTAAGTGTAGGTTCGTTAGGCGCAAGATCCTTTGATTTTTGTTGTGTTGTATCTCCAACCTTTAAAGTGTGTATGTTTTAGGTATTTACAATTTTTTAAACAAAGATAATTATATTTTCATGATTTATAACGTGTGCATAGATAATAAGAATTTCCATTAACTCTTGTGAGCATGGAGAAATTTTAAATATATTTGATGTTGAAATCCATGTTCATAATTTTTACTCGTGCGAACATTTATTGTCTTATCGTGTATGCGAAGAGTAAACAGAGTGCAAATAATCAGCTTATTCTCTTTATTTTATAAAGAATGTGAGTTAAACATATATTTTTTATGATTTATTGGCTATTAAAATATTTTGAGATGAGAACTGATCTTTTATGGGAAATTTTATGTTGTTTCATAAAGTAAGCAAACTGCCCAAGGAGTTGAAATAAAATCTGAATAAAGGTGTTGTTAAGAGCCTCTTATTCTTCGTTTAGGAAGGAAAATTTCCTATAAAATCTTGAAAAATCCATAAAAAGTCTCTTCTTCGACGTATTTTCGAAAGTTTTTCTCCTTAGGAGCTATAAATGTTTGATGACTGTACTTCTAGATCTCTGATAATATCTAATACACTATACATTGTCTTAATTCATTGTTTTGAACTGTAACGCATATTTAACTTCATGTAATGTCTTTAAACATAGACGAAAAAGAAACTCTTGATCGACTCTTGATTCTTTAATTTTACTTGGAACTTTTTAAAAGTCCTTTTTAAATCCACATACTGAAATAATTTTACTTTTTTTATTTCCTTTTTTGTTTGTTTGTTTTTTCAAATAGTTGATTTAGTTATATGAAATGAGTTAATAATAATCATTAAAAAATGGATTCATAGTTTGAAAAATAATTTACGTTATTAATTTACGTTTCCCCCCGTGTGCTTTTGATCTCTCTGCCAGTTATTTTTAAATTCCTCGCATATTTGTAAGGAAAGAATTTTATAATCGATTTTTCATTCTTTTCTTCATAGACAGCAATTTCAAAATTTTGTTCAGTCATTGGTTCCCGATTTTCATGTTAATAAAAATTGATCTCCCAAACAAGTCGCATCTAGAAATTAGTATCAAAAATATTACATGTTAGTTTCAACATTTGTAACTATAAATTCTAACGACTAAAACGTAAAAAAAATTATCTAATTTTTTAAGCACCGTTTTACTTATATTATTAAAAGCACAATCTAATCATTAGAAATTCTTGAATATTCAATGAAAGTGAATGATAAATTCCTGTTATCTTCATCAGTTAGCTTATTTTTTAAATTTAGATTATTTAGGAGAACCTTAGCTTTTATTTAGACCGCCTCTAATTCTGTCGTTTTCTCAGGGAAGTGAAAAGCTTTATAGAAAATATAGTGAGTAAGAGGCATTCTTTCTAAGTATATGCTTAGTATGGTCTACTCATCTGTGTGTAGGGAAAAACTCTCCAAATTTGAACGGGCTACTTACAATTCAAACACTTTGAATAGGAATTATAAACTATATATCTGTATAAATAAAAATGAATGTTTGCCTGTATGTCTTTTATGCACTGCCCTACCCCTCAACCAATTCTGATAAAACTTCGACTACTTATCATTTGCAGTTATGAGGGGGGGGGGGATTATAGGCATATTAAAATTATCAAATACGTAAACAATATTTTCTGATCTATTTACCGCATCTATTAACCAAGGATTAACCTCCAAATAACTTGCCAATAAGACACAGCAGATTCAGTAAAGATTCTGTTAGTATTTCGCAGATATTGTACGTAAATGCAATGTATTTCTCTGAGGTAACAGTTTTATTAGAGAGTGTGCAAGAAAGTTTTAGAGGAACCAATCCTATAGGATAGAATTTTTAAATATGCATTTAATAAAATATTAGCGTTTTTTGATGTTTCCGAAAATATCATAGTACAAATAATTTTGCCCCCATCTTAATTTAAAAAAAAAATTATCCTTTCAAATATATTAAAGATATTATGGTATAAATATATTTTCTATCTTAAATCAGTTTTAAAAGAAAATGTTTTAATCACATTTTTTAAAACATTAAACTTGAGAATTCTGAACGAATATGAAACGAATCGCTAGATATAATAAATAGTTTCTTTCATTACTATTCTGAAAGAACACCAAGCTTTACAATTCCAAGAGAATACACAATATATAAAAATAAATATTTGTTTGTAGAATAGAATAATAAAAATAGCATTAATCCAATTTCTTCTTTATATATGCTTCAATTTCAATGTATGTATTCTCTTTGGATAAGAAAATAAGTATAATTCTCAGTTAAACACCATAACCATTTCAATTTCCAAACGATGTTTTCAAGATTATTTCTTTTGCAACGCGCCGGGTAAAAAAATACTCTCTGTTGTGAAACATAAGTGTTGTTGTTTTGTAATATTGACGAAATCTATTATTAAAATCCCCCATTTCTATTCTCTACAGGCTGGAATGGAATGTCCGTCACCGTCCTCTCAGCTTCAGTCATCAAGAGGCGACTTCAGAATGCATGAGAAACCATCGCCATCTCCGCCATAGCTACAGTCAAAGGGAGGTTTCCCGCCCGATTCGACAAGCCAGTGGTTCCACCTCAGACCTGAAGAAAGTTCACGCAACGAGTGCGGAGTCGGTGGGTCTCTTATCTGGGAACAATCCTTCTGTTACGAAGTCCACACCCCACCTTGTCCAGCGTCATTCGACCTCTTCGAGCGGTTTACATCAATCGGACACAGATGAAACCAGGGTATGGCAATGTATTCCTAAATAGGTCTGAAGGTATATTCATGCCATTCGTCATTTTCTCTAAGGTCCTGCCTCTCTAAACCAAATTATATAATTGAAATAGTCCCAGTCACCCGCCCTCATTCTTTTTCTCGAATTTTATTATAAAAAGTAATAGAAACATACATTCTTTGACTATTTTTAAACTGAATACTTCGATTATAATATCTGTCGTTTGTGCAGATTATAGTTGGATTATCAGCGTGAGATACAAGTTGAATCCAAATAGGGGGAAGGGGATGACGAATATTGAAGGAAATAAACTAAGAAAAAATGAAACCTACAAATCTGGAGATAATCAAAGGAAAATTCCATGAATCATTTTAAAAGACATTTAAAAAACACAAAGTTAATTGCCCACATCTTTTTACTTTCTTAAAAATGATTGGTTTTTTTACCATTTGATCTGATTAAAAATAGTTCAATTTTTAGGTTATCTTACTGTTTTTTTGTCGTGTACCATAAGCATTGAGAAGTCACGACAAATGATGAGAGTTTATAAAACGAAGTTTTATTTCGTACCATGTATTTCGGCGCAGCATAGTCAAGATTGGTTTTTCTGCCACTAAGCTCCACTAAATCAAATCAAAGAAAAATCCTTTTTCCTTCAGTTTAAACATGGGTGGGAATCCCTTTATTTTTCTCAGAATATATTTTTTCATAATTTTTTTAACATAATATTCTCTTTTAAAATTATGTTCAAAGTTTTGCCCTTATTTTATTTGTAATACTGTCTAAGGAATGAACAAAATATTTGCATTAATATGATCTATTGTATAATTATGTATCTCCCTAAAAAGTTAAAAACCTAGCATTTCATACAATTTGAAATATTTCGAGATATAAGGAAACTTCAGGCTCATACCGTTGAAATGATATGCTATTCTGATGTTTGAAAAAAAACAATCACAAACCATTTGTGCATGATTAATTACATTTTAGCATAAATATCATTTAAAAATACCATGATTTTACTTCATTTTTTTTAAATCCCGAAATTCTTAAGTATTGCTGTTTGTGAAATATCGTGCTTAATAAGTAGATGCCTGTATAAAAATGTTTATTATAGTGTAAAGTGTCAGCATTCTAAATGTTTTCTGGTCTCTTAGTCAGCTTTTATCTAAATTCACAGCATGAATGTCGTGGATTATTTGATATTAGAAATGATTAATGTAAATTGCTATTATTTCTTTATTTATTCATTTTTATTTCTTTATTTTTTATTTAGATTAATATGGTGATGAGAAGGTTTAAGAAAGGCTCTGTATATGACGCTCTTGCATCGACAAGTGGCCTGGATTTTTCTCCAGTTGTGCAGCTAAAAACCTATAATTCCAAGAAAGATGATTCCAGTCTTTTGATGCTGCCATGCCAAAAACCCGAAAATATAGAGGAGAAAGCAGCTAAATTGCAACATGACAAATGTCCTGTAAAAGACACTAGTGTGACAAATGTATCAAAAAATGATTCACAGATTTGTTCTTTAAATTCAAATCCATCCCCGAATATCCAAGAAACTAAAAGAACTTCTCCCGTAGCCAAGGATAATAAAGAATCTGCCAAATGCATTGCTGCTCATGAAAAGTATCCATCTTGGCCTGTTGTTGATGCTGAATCAACATCCGTTACCTATCGATCACATTCCTGGACAGGACAAACAGATTATCCCAAAGAAAAACCTGGCTTCTATTCTAGACCAAAGAAAGTCCACCAGTATAAAATATCTACTAATCAGTTGCAACCTGTTTTAGAACGAACGCCTGATATTGTTTCTACTAAAACTATTCATGAATTGCATTCTTCTGATAGAAACCATAGCTATCGACCATCGCAATATCTAAGTTGCAATAATTCTACAGTGGAATGTAATGGTAAACAGCAGTTCGACTTTGAAGCCTTTCATACCCCTTGTATTCCGCAGTGTTTTGAAGATAAAGATTATAGCATTCATTCTCCTCCAGAAAGAGATAGCTGCTCAATTTCTCAATCGAAAATTTCTTGTGAAACGCCTATCAGTGACTCGAGTAGTACCTTCCTTAGTGGACATGAAGAAATTCGTCTGCAGGCCCAGTACTCAGTTCCTCTTTCAGTCATTGGCAAGCAAAGGCCATTAGAAAGTAAGAATGGATCTTCAAGTCCTGATACGCCTTTTCTTGATCGTCTTCGCTTGGAAAATGCTTTGCAAATACCTCCACCTCCAGTGCCTATACATCCTGTTGCTGCTGTTCCCCAGTTACAGCATCAAGAATTGCAAGAGCAAAGGAATGATTTTGAACTGTCCAGCGAAAACGGCACATGGATGGGAAGTATGGAGAGTAGTAGTCATGGACGAGGTATGCCCAAATGGCAAGGGTCATACAGCGATCTCAGCACTCTCAGCACTCAGCTATCGAATCGGAGTTCTTTATTCGACAGTGGTCATTCTACTATGCCTGAAAGTGGACGGCTATCTCCAGAATCTTCTTGCGATAGCACTGCACCCAGTTTATTGTTGGAAGGACCAACACGAGCTGAAGTAGTTGCGAGGCATGGGTGCCATCGAGAAATTGTTGCGCATAGTGCTCGTGTTCAACAACCAGAAAGACATGGATCTGAGAGTATTTTATATTACGCAACAGCTTCGACTGTTAGGCCAAACAATGAAACTAAGAGTCCTTCCAAGAGCCCTGATATCAGCCGCATGTCAGCTGAAGAATCTTTATACCGAAGTCATGCTTCAGTAACTCTTTCTCGGTCCCTTTCGAAATCTAACCTTTCTGATCGTGAAAGCAAAGCCAGTATGTGTCTTCCATCTAGACAAGATTCTCGAAAAAGCTCTAATTCGTATTCATCAGACGACTCTTTTTCACGTCCTAAATGCCTTTTGAGCGACGATACTAGTGGATCTTCTTCCGATGTGAGCAATATCACTTGCATTTCGACTTTTAAAGGTGCTGCCAAATCTCCTAGCTTAGGTAAAAGCTCTCCTGTTCGAGAGATGTCGTCTAAACCAATGGATCAAGGGATGTCAAAATACGGATCAGGAATTGAACCTCCGAATTCAAAAAGCATGGACGAAACTACACGGAAGTTCATATTTCCTGCTGTTGATAAGCGGCAGAGAGTGTCTGATCCGGAATTAAAAGCTATCCAGAAGCAAGCCGTAATGTCGTTTTACCAAAGAATGTCCCTTGCTGAATCTATAAAATCGGATCCCAAACCTCTTGCCCACTCGCCGGGAACCGATACGGAGCCGCCACCTCCTTATGAGGCTTCTCCTACTAACAGAATGAAATTGCCTCTGCCTAAACTTTCTTTGCCTTCTAAAAATATAAAGCTTCCTAGATCTTCTTTTCAAAGTATTGCGAAATCCGAGATGCCCCTACCAAGTGCTGAAAGTGGACTTCAAGCTTACCACAGTAGATCTGTTCCCAATCTAGTGATGCTTAAAGGTCAGAGTTTGGATTTACCTGCTAGTCATCCGATTTTCAAACAAACTTACAACGGATCCGAATCGGGAAATCAATACGACAGAATTCAGAAAAAACAAGTATCGCCTCTTATGACAGAAGAAGTGTTATCTTGGGATCACCTGTCAAATGTTTTGGAGAAAAAGAAAGAAACCAATGAGAAAAAGGCAAGTTGATAATTTTTATAATTTTGTGCGTATTGTCTTGTAATTTAACAAGACTGATCAAACTTCCTCCACGACTCTAAAATAGTGATCAAACCTATACCAACAGGTATTTAATAATAAGAAAGGTAAATCAAAAATTTAGCTAATGTGAATTTTAAAATGCGACTAATAAGAGATTTTAATTTTTATAAAAGTTTTGAAAGCAAAATTTGAAATATAAATTGAATAGAAAATAGCTATAAGTAAAATTAATTTTTTAACGTTTCGTAATTATTAAAAAGCAATTGTCCCCTTAGAGTATATTTCTTTTTCCATGTACTTGTGTACAAAGGATGGAATTTGATTTTGAACATTTTTTAACAGACCAAATATGAATGTCATTTATTTAAATAAGGATATAAGTGTTTTTTAATATCATAGCGGCCGCCAGTGCACGTTTTTTGCATATTTAGTAGTGATCAAAAAGATCTGTACTCGCATGACGTTCGTTGCGAGGATTCAATCGCGAAAAACCGTAAAACTATAGTAAGCAAATCTCTGAGTGCAAATGACACTTTTGGCATCATGAATATCAGTATCTTCAATTGAAATGACTTTTCATTTGATTGAAAAACTGAATTAATATAAAATTTAGTCACTAGAAGTGAGAATCGGGACGATTCTGCAGCAGCTGTTATACACTGTTCATAATTTTCGGTATTTGGTTCACACTGTTAGTCAGATATAGAGATCTTTTCAATGGTGACATTAAGGGTAACAAAAAAGGATTAAATTACTCTATTGAATGATTAGATATTTGAGAAGTGCTCATGAAATTCGAATCTCTGTACAATGCAAATCTGATTGGAACACTTTACTGATAGGATTTAGGATTCTATTTCCTATGAGGCATTTTTTAAGCGGTTCAGCTGTATTATATCGAATTCAATATGCTTAGAAGTCAAACTTATCACACAATTATTCCCTCTTAAAAAGTTGTTTTTGTATTGTAAAAATGGAGTGTAGTTATCGAGTTTTCAACGATTAGCTCATTTGCTTGAATTTTTAAAATTTTGCACACTTGTGTATTCTTGATGACGGTATATTTTAATACTTTCTAGATTTATTTATAATTCAATAAGCCACTAATGGGATATTTTAATTTTCAAATTCATTTAAATAATACCATGTAGTTGGAAAATTTCAAAAAAAAATTGAATTTCAAAATCCCATACTATTAACAAAGTGTTAAAAATTAATTCTAAAAAGCTGAAATAGAATTCTGCTTCTTAATGGGCTATTAAAAATATATATATTTGTTTTTCGCAATTTTTTTTGCTACTTGTTATCTGAAAATATGCCTCAAGTGTTTGGTCCTTTTGATTAAATAGATTAGAAAATGCATTTTAAAACAAATGAAATTAGATTTGTATAACTATAGTGTTTCAGTCCTTATCTTTCCCACAGCTTGAATGTGTTTATTTAATACTAGTCGCCTTTGGCGACCAGCTGGTTCGCCATGAGTAGTGGGTTCTAAAAATTTCAATTAAATCACATATTCATTAGCCTTGAAGTAACTCCGGGCATTGATTGGTCTGAAATTAATATTTTCTTTAAGATGATGGACTGAAACTTCTACAAGAACGCGTTTTAGTAATAATATTCTTTAATTATATAAATCAGTCAGTTTTAATGATTGATTTAGAAGACTGATAGATGTAGCAACTTGTAATGCAACTTGTAAAATGTAATTATTTACTTCATTTAGATCAAATTAATAGTATTAAACAATATATATGCCTATCAATAATATTTTACAAATTGGCCTTTGTAAAGGAATTCGAATGCATATCCTGTATAAATTCAATCCTGTATAAATAAAGATAATTTATTCAATTAATGATTTAAATATTGCAAACGATCATAGAATCCTTTGCCTTGCATTTTTTAAAGAAAATATCACATTTTATATTTGTTTTATTTTATCCAGTCACAGGCTAAAAGTTGCATTTCTTCAGATTTAATTTGCGATGATAGTTTTTTTTATTATTTGAACTTTTTTTATTTATTATTTGAAAATGATGGCAACACAGTGATAAAACCTAATTTTTTTCCCTTTGACGTGCTCTTACAGATTTTATAGAAACCTTAGCTTTGCATTTATTTTTTTATAAACTATCACATTTTATAATGAAAAAAATATTGAATTAATGATACAGATATTGCAAACTATAATAGAAATAGCCATTAAGTCGGGATTCCAATGCATATTCTGTCTAAATTCGATCAGGTTTACCGTAAAGAAGATTTATTGAATTAATTATTTGGATATTGCAAACGACCATAGAATTCTTTGCTTTGCATTTATTTTTTTAGAAAATCTCACATTTTATATTTCTTTTATTTTATCCAGTCAAGTGCAAAAAGTTACATTTCTTCAGATTTGTTTTGTGGTGATAGTTTTTTTTTTATTCGAACTTCCGGCATTCTTTTATTTTATCCAGTCACGTGCTAAAAACATGATTAAGATATTTCTTTAAAAATTCGTTAAAAATAGAAGTTTACGTTATAAATAAAAAAAAAACTACCGTTAGAAAGCTAATTTTTTTTAATCTTTAAATTGATATAAAAATCATGTTTGTGCAATAATATTTTTGAAAGTTATAGCAGAAAAACGTCGAAATTTCGCTTAAATTATAATTGATTCAAATTCTAATTAAAAATTCGAAAAAAAAAAAAAGCTCCGAGGTGCACATTCCCGACCTCCAAGGTATACATGTACCAAATTTGGTAGCTGTAAGTCCAACGGTCTGGCCTGTTGAGCGCCAACACACACACACACACACACACACACACACACACACACACACACACACACACACACACACACACTGAACTTTATTATAAGTATAAAAGAAATCAATTATAAATGCATTTAATAAAATAAAAACATTTTTAATTGAATTCTTATCTGGCTTAAGAAAATATTTGATCAGCTTTTTAAAAAAACAAATGTTATTAAATACAACTAAATAGGCTTTTAAAGCAAATATATTGAAAGAAACATTGAAAAAGTTATTTTCTTTTTTTCTTCTCTTTGAGCTTAAATTCCTATTTATTTGTAATGAAGAAAAAACAGTATTAAAGTAGGCTTTTGAAGAACAAGAAATACTACCAAAAAAGATATTACGCTTCAATTGTAAAGCTCAACTAATTGAAAAGTTAGTTGATATGGGGAAATGTTTGAATGCTCCTTAATCACCGGTTTTCTTTACTGATGCCAATTAATTGAAACGAAAATGGATGATCGAACATTAATTACGGAGGCAATGTGAAAAATTGAAGAAAATAAAAATGGTGGAAAATAAATGCACTTTTTTTTATCAGTGTTATTATATTAATTAATCAGTCCATAAATACAAAAAAGACCATATGAATAATAAACTTAATTAGTTTAAAGTTTTTTTTCTTTAAATATCAAATCTCCTTTATATACATGAATTTGTAACATTAAATGACTTGCACTTCTCGTTTCTTTAAATTTGAATATATTTTATACTTTGACTAATAAAAAGATGCCACGCGTTAGCTAATTAAATAACGCAACAAATGAACAGAGATTGATAAATTTTGTTTACTACAATTGCACTAATTACAGTGGTGACCAGAATTGTGGACACTTCAAAACTTTTATGTTTTCAAACTTTTTATGCTTGAAAATGTAACGTTTCATGACATGCAAATTGCTTCATATAATTTTAATGAGAATTTAATGTTGATTTTAATACAAAAAGCAAAATTCAAATAATTTGCAATACAAAAAAAATTTGAGTGGCAATAAGTATCGAGATGCGTTATATGCTGATTACTGAAATGAGTTATCAGTACTTAGTAGGGGAACCTTTATTTTTGTATTAGATAATAGATATCGTATGATAACAGTAAATTCTTATTGATGAGGTATTAGCTATTTATAGGGATTTTTTTCTTTCAGAATTATCCTTTTTTGTCTTGCTATTTACATGTTATTAAATATGCTTGTACAGTATTGTGCGAATTAATTTTGACAAACATATTTTTTAAGAAAATTATTCCTATTTCGATGTTTTTCGGCCTCAAATAGGTTTCGACTGCAATTTCTTACAACGCGCGACAGCCCTTTACTAGTCTAAACCGGCTTGACAACATGATCAGGACGTGTCGAAAAATTATCCCTTCAGTTAGTGTAAGAAGTGCTTGCTTGTGTGAATTGTCTCCTTCTGACATATATTTAAAAGGAATGGATATCATTCTCAGGAAAAGGACTAGAATTGTTACCCTTAGTCAGTATACTTCCAAGACTGTGAGGGATATTGCTGCAGCAGTTGGAGTTGGAAAATCCAAAGTTTCTAGGATTATTAATCAGCAAAAAAATTTGGGGACAATGTCTCCAAATTGAGAATAAATATGGACGCAAATGCAAGACTATGCCTCGAACAGACAAATTTCTTGTACAAAATAGTAAACGCGTCCTTACAAAACAACTACAGATCTTCAGAGAAAATTATTAGCTATTGGTGTGAATGTGGATTCATCGACAGTTCGACGAAGGCTTGTTGTACCTGGGAGATTTGCAAGAACACCAATCGAGAGACAGTTATTAAAACCTGCAATAGAAACAAAAACAAAGAGTTTGGATTTGGCCAGGAAATATCAACCCTGGACTGCATAAGATTGAAGGAACTTTGTATTCAGCGACGAAACGCATTTTCTTGTACAATGATTTCGATCAAGATTTGTCAAGCAAAATGGTGGAGAGCCCACCGAGGAAGAAAATCTTATTCAAACAATTTAGCATCCTCAGAAACAAATATTTTGGCGTTATTTTACTTCTGGAGGACCTGGTAGATTTGTACTAGTTAAAGGGATGATGAACTCTAAACAATACATTTCTATAATATAAGGTAAAATTATGCCTATGAGGCAAAGGTTGGCTGTTGGTGATGGCATATTTCAACAAGATCTTACTCCATGCCATACTTCTAAGCTAACAATGAATTTTTCACAAAAACAGAAAATAATATTTTGGATTGGCCTAGTAATTCTCCTGATGTAAATCCCTTCCAAAATTTGTGGAACATAGTAAAGAAAAGTGGACTGCTCAACAAAGAAAACAGTGATTGAGAATGCTATAAAAATTTGGTTTTGTAATGACAAGATCAAAATTTTATATTGTAATTTAGTGGAATCCATGCCAAAGCGTGTGCAGGATCTCATTCAAGCTAAAGGAGGATATAATTTATATTAGCTTGCTATACTGTGCTTGTAAGTTAACCTATACTAAGTAAACAACGTTTGTGAAAATTTGTCTTTGTCCCAATTAATTAATTTGCACAGAACTGTGTATATGAACTATCATATTACAATCTGAAATTTTAGCGATTGTGTTATGTTGTTTCTAAAATGGTGAAACAATCACTCCTGATATATTTCGACACCAAATCAATTTTCAATTAAATGGGGGGTTAAAAACGTTTAAAATGGGATAAATTTTTTAAAATTCTCCCTTTCAATCACTTTCCCGTTTTGATCATCCGAAGAATACCGAGTCGGCAATTTCTGACCAATATGCTTTCTTTATTCCCTGTTACGAAATGTCAATCCGCTGATTTCAATGATTTCACATTTATCGGCGATCCCCATCGCTTTGTACTCATGATTTTGAATTGTCTAAATTATCTTCGAAATTGATAATTGAATTATCTTTATCGATTATAAGAAATGCATTTAAGCTACATTAAAAGCTTTAGATACGATTGAATTCTCCTTCCCTCAATTAATATTTCATGTTAAGCGAGAGCTTGTTTTAAACTTCGATAATGCACAACTAAAATAGAAAATATATAATAGCTTTTTGCTTTAAATAAAATGAAACTGCAAGCTGTATCCTTGAAAACAGCAGCTGAGTTAATTGGAATAAATTGACTACATTCATTCGAAAAATTAGAAGTACTCATGCCTCAAAGTGAAACTACTGGGGTCACGTATGAAATTCTGTATTATTTTTACTCGGAATATTACGCCTTTACAGTTTTCCACAAGTTCTTTTCTTTATTTTTTAAAACCTACTTCAGTGTCTTTTTGAGAAATTCTGAGCTTGAAAAAAATTAATTGCTGTTTATATTTGCGTTGATATCCCCTCTATACCATTTTCGTTTGCCGGCAAATTTTTCTTGGTTCCTAAAGAAATATTTTGTTTCCTTTTTAAAAAAAATCGGGATATTTATGAAGTGTTTCTTATTTGTATTTTTTCCTTTTAAAATCTGGTTAGTTATAAAATACATTTTATTTATCCTCTTTAAAACTTATTGATATCTCCTCCCCCCCTTTTAAAAGTCTTTTGTTGGAAAGGCGCACTGTTTCCCCAGAAATTCCAAGAGGAAGAGCCCCCCCCCCCCCCCATTATTTTTTAGAATGTCTTGTCTTTCGGATGGAAAAGAAAATCAGACAAAAAGTGCCTTTGTGAGATAGTCATAACTTTTTATTTGGTTTCCATGCAATCTCTTTGTTGGCAAATTACATTTTCCTCTCATGTGCCGTGCGTCTGGAAAGTGCTCTATGTTTGTGAAAGGGACTGTCTACTCATGTGAAACAACTTCAAGAGCTGCTTTCGGCATTTGGTGAATGAGTTCAGACGAGCGAGAATTAATTTGTGCAAAATGGAAGAACATTTTTTTAATAACATACTTTTGTTTTCAGTCCGTTTAGATGCAAGTAATATTTATTTGAACGATTAATGAAATGGATTTTGTTTTGAATAGACCCATCGTGCTTATTTTTATTAATTGCTATCAGGGATATTACAGGGTTCGTATCAAAACTAATCCAAATACTAAAAAATATTCAAACATGCGTAGAGAAACTCTTGATTGAAGGGAAACATGTCGGTCAGATATTGATTTAGATATTTTTGAATTTATCTCTCGCATCGAGCTCCTGAAATTTTGTGAAGCACGGAATGCTCTTATTGTAGATTATATTCACCAAATACACCATTCTGTCACTACACCGGCTTTATTGACAAACCTGCTTTTCATTTTCCATTGCCATCGATTTGCTAGTGATTGGTTCCATTTGTTTTTTTTAGTGAGTGCGAAATTTTAAATCTCGCTAATCTTGATTAAAAACTATCAAAATGATTGCAAACCTGAAATTTATTAGGCTTTCATTGGAAAAGAAAATTTGGAACAAATGCTGGAATGGAAACATTAATGGAATAAAATTGTGACATTACTAAACATTACACCAGATGCCTAGAATAGGACACACGCGGCCATGCAAGTCATTGTCAGTAAGTAATGTGTTTGTGCTTCTATCGTCTTGTATTGGGGTCCCTTAGATTATGAGCCCTTGTCGTTATGCCAATCCTTTTATCCTACAGCTACGTCACTGAAATAAAGTTGCTTTATGAAGTTTTTAAACAGCGTAGCAAATTAGCGGATTAAAATTTGATTTGAAAGCTGTTCAGGTGTTTAATTGACAATTAAAGTACAATGTCAGAAATCGGAATTATTGAAATTTGATCAGTTATTGGAATTAAGAAACAGCTTATATAAGGATACTAATAATTTTGTTGAAAAGTTAAAAAATGCCAATTTTTTAGCATATGTATTACGTATTAAGGAAAATTGTCTGCGAAATGCGATTTAAGTCGATGCCTGCAAACTCAAATGTATTGCCACACAATGTAGTTCTTAATGCTCTTATTTTTATATTTATTAATGCAAAATTTTTTATTTGAAAACTAGGTTTATGTTTAACTTTTGGTTACTGTTCTTCATTTATTGCCCATTAGAATATCACATCATCTGCTACATTAGGCAATTTAATTTTAGTTGTTCTTCTTAAATTATCAGAAATAATTTATTGTAAATAGTTTTTAAAGCACATTAATTTTTAATAATCCAATGATAAATCTAGTTTAAAACCAGAGTTTCAATGCTGTTTGTTTATAGATGTAAAATGTAATCCATTAAATGATAATCAAGGTTTAAAAATATACTGATGGAGAAAAAAATCCCAACACCAAGAAAAAATTATCGTACAGTAATGAAATTTTACGAATACATTTGTCTAGGTAACATATTTAATTGATTAAAGTTTCAAAATCACAGGTAGAACCATTGGCGAGAAGAGCCATTTCAAAAGTGAAATGTTGGTACATTAGTAACCGGTGTAACCGCCAGAATTTTGAATGCAAACGTGCATGCATTGTGTCGTACAGGTGTCGGATATCAGTTTGTGGGATGGAGTTCCATGCCTGTTGCACTTGGGCGGTCAATGCAGGGACGGTTAATGCTGGTTGTGGATGACGCTGGAGTTGTCGTCCAATGATGTCCCATACGTGCTTGATTGGAGAAAGATCTGGTGATCTAGCAGGCCAAGGCAACATGTCGACACTCTGTAGAGCATGTTGGGTTACAACAGCGGTATGAGGGCGAGCGTTATCCTGTTGGAAAAAAACCCCTTGAATGCTGTTCATGAATGGCAGCACAACAGGTTGTATCACTAGACTGACGTACAAATTTGCAGTCAGGGTGCGTGGGATAACCCCGAGAGTGCTCCTGCTGTCATACGAAATTGCTCCCCAAACCATAACTCCAGGAGTAGGCCCTGTGTGTCTAGGCCGCAGACAGGTCACTAGCTGGCGTTCACGTGACCCCCTTC
Source organism: Argiope trifasciata (assembly GCA_026543055.1). NCBI lineage: Eukaryota > Metazoa > Arthropoda > Arachnida > Araneae > Araneidae > Argiope > Argiope trifasciata. Next base: position 3,219,248 of record JAPMOQ010020853.1, on the reverse strand, counting down.
TAACCAACAAACGTCTATCACTGCGACCAAGGCAGAGCCGGCTTTCATCAGAAAACGCAACAGATCTCCACTCCGTCCTCCAATGAGCTCTAGCTTGACACCACTCACGTCGCAAACGGCAGTGGTTTGGAGTCAGTGGAATGCACTGTACTGGGCGTCTGGCTCGGAGCTGTCCTTGAAGTAACTGATTTGTAACAGTTCGTTGTGTCACTGTGGTGCCAACTGCAGCTCGAATTTCAGCTGCAGACGCAGTACGATTAGCCACAGCCATACGCCGAATACGACGGTCTTCCCTCTCAGTAGTACCACGTGTTCGCCCGGAACCTGGTCTTCTTGAGGCAGTACCTTCCCTTGACCACTGCCGCCAATACTCATGCACAGTGGATACATTCCTGCCAAGTCTTTCAGCAATATCGCGGAAAGAAAACCCACCTTCTCGTAGCCCTACAACACGATCTCGTTCAAACTCAGTGAGCTGTTGGTAATGGCTTCTTCGTCTTCTCAGAGGCATCCTTGACTAACATTAACCCACTACGTCAAATCTTAACTGTAAATAACGATCACGAACCTTACAGCGCTTATTTAAAGCCAACTTCATTTGCATGTTCATAGTGTCGCTACTAGCGCCACACTTATGCGCGTTGCTCGAAATTTGAATCGACTTCATCTTTCAGATGTATAAACACGCCTACCAAATTTCGTTTATCTTGCGCAGATCCTTCCTAGTGTTGGGATTTTTTTTCCATCAGTGTATTAATTGCCTGTTAATTCTAGGAGCATGCAACAACACAAAATTTCAAATCTCGCACATTCAGAAGCCGATTGGAAAGTCGATAACAAAACAAGCTAAATAACAGTTTTAAAAAAATGAAAACTGTTCTGCGGAGGGTTTTCACAACACTTTTGAGTCACATTGGGATTTTGTACAAATTGTGCGGATGGTATATAAAATCAATTTTTAGTCAAATCTTTCATAAAATAGTCATGAATGTAACCTGCCAACCTTATGAGTAACAGTTTTTTGAATGCAACAAAAAAAATGCTGCTTAACGAACACCCAACTTTTAAATTAACGCATCCGTGTTGAAACCTTTTAAAAAATTGAATGATTTTAAATTTTTATTTCATTGCTTGTTTTAGGATAATGATTACCGATTCAACTCCATTTTTTCCACTAGGAATTTGTCTTGCTTTAAATCTCTATAGTTACTTTAGGTCAAGAAATACATCTTTTTCCTCTTATAATAAATAAACTGCAATGTTGTGAGTACTATATTATCGAATAAGAGCACTCATTTAGTTGTTTGCAATGTATCGATTGAATATAGCTTGTTAATAAAATTGTACATTGTTCCGAAAAATATTTTCTGGATGTACTAATTAATAATGCACTAAGTGTATTTTGATGGGAAAAGTAGGCTTTGATACAAACTCATTTTATATTAAAATAAGACGTTTTTTATTCGATTGCTAAATTCACAACATTGAAATTAATATTTTATAAATGACTCCTTTTATGTTCTTAAATGAAACATTTTGAAATTGTTCCGCATTACGGTAGGTTTAATGCTCTTATAAGCATGGTTAAGCTAAATTTACGCCGATTTCCTTTTAGAATTCATTTAATGAAAATCAATGTGATTTGAAATGTAAATGCCGTAAAAAAAACATTTTGAAAACGCAATCTCATATTTAAATAATTTAAATTAAAAATTGTCTGGATGTATGAGTGTATTTCAGTGGACAATCCTGATAGTTCCTATCAATTTCTGCATTTAATTTATCAAATACAGGATGATCAAGAAGTAACAGGAGATGTTCGGAGCTCTGTAAATTGTTATGTACTTAACGAAACAACAAAATTTTGCCACCGTACACATTAAAATATGCGGTTTTGATTTATCAAGAAGAAAAAATTAGTACCAAAAAACGTCGATAGTGGGAATCCTGGTACTGCGATCGAAAACTTAATTACATAATTTGCTTATACGGGTACTTTGTAACATGACATCGAAAATAAAATAAAGGGTTGCAGGAATTTAAGTCGTTCTGCAAGAATTCGCTCGTCGACTGCCCTAAGACCCGTTCACATAGTGAACGGGTCTTATTAGTCAAGTTGTTTTATCAGCTAGATGAAAATGCCAGTACTTCGTGAATACCGGCGGTTAAAACAATTACACAGACTACTGATGATCATAACTAACTTACGAAGAATGAATGAAACATTTGAAACGACAGGAATTCTTGGGCAACAGGCCGAGGACGTCAAGTTATCAAGCAAGAACAAGTTTAAAAAGTTGCATCAGCCGCTATGGATCAGAAGAGTGGTAATAAGCAGGATACCAGCAGTGCACGTTCAATATCACGACAATCTCTTGTTGCCGACATTACTGAAGGTATAGCGTAAGATCTTGAAATTTTACCCCTGTAAGATAACGCCCATTAATCGATAACACTGATCTGAATCTTGTCAATTTCTAATTGTGAGGTGGTTCTGGTTCACTTGAAAAGCGTTTTGTATCAAGGACATGTTCCTGACATTCCTTCTTTAAAAGATCAAATAAGTTTACATACCAGACGAATAAATTCCGATATGTTGCGAACCACCATCGAAAACCTCGTGGAACACCTTAAGCCTTATTTGTAATATAATAAACATATTTCATTGGTATTTGGTCTGTAGCTATTTACTGTTAGAAGTTATGCATTCTTTTTTCACACATGCTCTTGCAGCTTTCCCCTGTCGGCGTTTTTTGGTTCTAATTTTTTTCATAAATCGAAACCGCATACTTGAATTTTTATGATGGCCAAATTTTGTTATATTTCATCCAGTACATAACACGCTACAGGGCTCTGAATACCTCCTGTTTTTTCTTGGCCACCCTGTATATCTATTCCCTTTGCTTTCAGAATTCTATCCAATTTGCGTGAAGTGGATTCTGAATGAAAATTTCGGCAATATATTTACATCAGGTTATAATGTATTTGGGTACATGGTTCTTCATCCATTAGGGAGATATTGATAAATAATATTTAGTTTGAATGCATGTTGAATGGAATTGGTCTTCTCTGATTTATTAGTTTTGTATTTAATGTATCCGGATAGCTTGTCAGTAAGAACTGTTGGAGATTTATTTTCTAAAATGGCGGATTTTTTTAAAATTTGTGAAATCATAATTTGATCTTAGTTATGTAAGAAAAGTTTTAAAGTAGACTGTGTCAAGTGTGGATTAGTTGGAGGATCAAGAAAGTTCAGTTCGGAAAATCCATATGTTAAAAATTGTGTGGTAAATTATATAAGCTTGATTTCCCCAGACCTAACCTTGTTTTTGTAATTTAAACGATAATCGGCCTACTGAAAGTTGAACGAAGGAAGTATTTAACAAATTAAGTACACTGTAGCTCTGATTAAAGTTTTAATCTCGAGAAAAAGTTATACACATGCTAAGGAATCCCCCATTAAAAAATCAATCTCTGATTGACTGATGCAGACTATTAAACGGCAAGTTCTCAAATCTAAGTTTCCAAAGCTAAATTTCAACATTTGTTTGACCCATGTCGCATATTATTAGCTGTCCGCTATTTGGAAGTCGGTCTCCTTTAGTATTAACCACGATTTTCCTGCCCTTGTTTTAGCATTGCTCTAGTTATACAAAAATGTCAATAACAGTCTTGTGATATAAACTAGTGAACCAACCAATATTCATTGGCTTGACACGAGAACAGTTGGCAACTGTGCCGATATCATTTAGACTGAGTTGTGTTCCGTTCAAGAACGCTTTACGAATCGTTATTCATTAGTTTTGTTTCGGCATCGTTCAGATAAATGATCAATTGCATTTTTTATTTATTTATATTATGGTAGACTTTCCTATTGTACTTCTGATGCTAGGTAATTTTAATTTATGTACCCGTAGTTCAAAAAGGGAATTTTAAAATGCTGATTTAATGTCTTGAATTTTAATTGGGATCGGATCATATTAGTACATTTTAATATTTCTATTGTGTTAAAACAAATTAATATTTTTTAAAAAATTTGACATTAAAGAATAAGGGCAAATTTTAATCATTGAATTATAAACATTTTGTGATACGCACATGCTTGAAAAAAAAATGAAGACTTCTAAATTTATCTTTAAAGAAAACATCTTGTATTGTTAAAGCTTTATGGAGGTAATCTAATTTTGTAGAAGTTTTGAAGCCATTCTCATTCAATTATCTCCTCACTAAAAGGTTGATAATAATCATGATATACTTTGAATTAAAGTTATTTTAACTACTTTTCCATTGATGAACATTTAAAAGAACACTGACTACTTTACCAATAATAGCACTTTTAGAATTTGAATCAAAATAAATTCCTTTTATCATGCGTGAAGATTCTTGTATTGAGATTCAGATATCGTATGTTAGTCGAGTATATGCATGACTTCTGTTTTTGGGAATCGTTAACGTAGTCGTTAACGATTAATTAAAGCGAGGAATTTAAACAGAGCGAAAATGAATTGAAAAGCCGTTGTTGTGAAGAGAATATGGATGTGACGTTAGAGTTGCTTCTCTCCTTGTTACTTCCATTGTTCGTTTTTTGGAATCCTTCCAAAAGAAACAGACAGCAGGAAAAATTGCTAAACCTTACTTTTTCACCTACATATAACTCGAGATTATTTATATTCACACTAAACTAAAATTATGCCTCTGACTCAAATGCCGCTTAGTGTAAACTGAATAAGCTTTTTCTACATCGTGTGATTTGGGTTTGTTTTCTTTCATTATGTAAGGAGAAATAGACATTACTTCATAGCACTATTTGTGATAGCGAGTTTCTTATTTCTACTTTTAAAATTGATTAGTTTATTTGAAATTTACAATAAGTTTACAGGAGAAAATAGTTTTTAAACGTAAAATGCCAATGAAGATTTGTTTGATAAACGATAGTTAAAAATAGTGCATATAAAGTAAAAAAATATTTTTTGATAATGCCTTAGCGATTATAATTTAATTTTCAATATTAATTTAATAATTTTAACAAACGGTATACATTATTTTGAATGTGGCAATTTGAACTGTAACATTTCAAATTAAATAATATTCTTATGTGTGAAATCTTTAAAACATTCCCACCCCTTTCAATTTGATTGCATCCTCCTCCTCAAATCCTCGAGTAAATAAATGACCTTAAAAAATTCCACTCTCTGATCATCTTTGAGGAAACTAAGCAGAAAGACGTAAGTAATTAATGAAAAAAACACAGAAATATGAAAAACTTCTTATCATTATCAATTTTACTTTTTCTTTCGGGTGGAAAAGCTTTTTTATGCTGTTTATTGTACAAACATCAAAAAATGTAAAAAGACATGAAGTGGTGATAACTGATGAAAATCCGTATTCCCCATGTGGTCAATAAAATAATTATTCATATGGATGAAGACAATTTGGATTTTAAAAAAATAATCAATCTCCTCAGCAGCATTCCTCGGTCTGAATTGATTTTGAAGCTTTTAATACCAGCCATAATATATAGTAGTTAGAATAACATAACGTATTTACAAGTTCACTGCCACTACCATCGTCTGATATCAGGACCATCTATCTAATTAGATGACCCCCTACTTTGCTTTTGTTAAACTGTAGTAGAGAGGATGTCATCTGATAACATAGATGGTTTGGTCCTAGAAAAGAACGGAATCTAAGAGTTATCTCGTAGTTGGCAGTTAACCTGATAACAACGTAACACCATATTTTGTGAATTTGCAAATGAATTACTGTGGATATCTTGTTTTTTTTTATCTTCCAATTAAAGTTGGAAAGAATTAACACTCTGATTGGAAAACAAAATTGTCTTTAAAAAAATACTTGCCTTTTCGAAGAGAAAAAGAATCAAATTTCTGTAAACAAATGATCTTTAGAAAGACTAGAAAAGCCAAGGCTCCTTCTGTAGCTGAAACTTCGTTTCATCTTTCCTTCACAACATCCGAACTACAAATAATATCCTTCGATCTTGCGAGCTCATCCCCTGCTCGGATCTTTCCCCTTGCCTGTTTCAAGCGCACTTCACCGTCCGCCCTATCCTCTTTGACAACCTGATTCCCCCCCCCCCCCCCCCCCCCCCCCCCCCCGCGCACTGCTTTCTTCATTTCTTACCATTTGCTTCCTTTTATCTTATATTCCCTTTTGTACGGTACTTTCTAGTTCAGTATCTGATTGCTTTCGTCAGCATATTTACTTTTATTCCTTTCCACTAGGGATCGCTGGAGTCATTTAAGATGGCATGGAAAAAAAGTAATAGAAGTTTTTAAATTTTTACTTCGCTGTATTTATTTTTTCCCCTCTCATCTTTTACTTTTTCACTCTCGATTAAAAAAAATGTTTGAAAATAAGTTTGCAGCTTTTAAATGAGATGATTGTGTTGAAGCTGCAGATGCCTTTATAAAAATGTGATGTATATTATTTTTTCAAGCCATTCCTTCGCAAGCTCAGTAAAATTCTATAGTTGTTAAAATATTTTATTCAAAGAATTTTTGTATAATTTATGATAATTCTTTTTAAACAATTTTTGAATATGGTGAATTAAAAAACGAAACTGCTCTTAATTGATGATTCTTTCTCGATAAAACGGTATTGCTCTAATGACTTTCGCCTTTCCTAATGTTATCCCAGTTAATGTGAGCTAAAATACAGGGACGTACAATTTAAAAGATTATAAAAGGAAATATTTCTTTAGTATTGTAATTTAACTTAGCATTTTAATAATGTCTAAGTGAAGGGGGAAAAAAATTCGAAGAACACTTTCATTCGTGTTTCCACTCGGAAGACGTAGCATTTTCGAAAACTTCAAACAAATTACTAGAAAGTCTCTAAGTAATAGCCTTGTGCACTGAGTTTTTATTCATTAAAAATTCATAAGATAAGGTAGCGATCAAAAAGAAAACAAGAAAAACGATGCTCTGTCGAGAAGCAAAATAAAAATAGTGTATTTTATAAAGATATTTTTCCGCCTGTTTGAATTCGGTATAATCCGAGGGGAGGGGAATTAGTGATGCTTTTTAAAATTATTCATCTGCACTCCTTTGAGTGAGTGTGTGTGGATGGGTGTTAGTGAATGTATGGGTGGCTTTGAAATGAGTGAACGTGTACGTCAATTCGAAAAGTATGGGTGTGAGTAAATAAATGTATGGTTGAATTTTTGTAAGTGACTTTGTGGTTGAATAAAAATGTGTTTTTGTCGATGTTAACCCTTCCCAATATATCGCTCTTTGCATGGTTGGTACAAGGTGTGATAAATTTTTCATTTAGACAAGAACTTGAAGGGTTCACTTCTTTTTCTCACATATAATGATGTGTCTTGATTTTTTTTAACTTAATTCTTAATTAACCAATGAAATTTATCTAATAAGCTAAATGAATAACTTTTCTTGACTAGACCTGCCACGGCTAATGATGACAAGAAAAAAAGAAAGGCTTTTTAAAGAGTGAATGCGATTAGTTATATATAAATAAAATTGTCGAGTTTAGCTATGTATCTAAAAGGGGAAAACGATGTAAAAAAGAAGTGCTCACTGAAAACCCACATCAAGTTCTTTTTTATGTAATCTTCAAAATAATCTTAGAAATTTGAAGCTCTGACAAGCTATTTATTCTTATCAAAAATAAAATATTGCTGCGCATTGATTATCACATGATTCAGATTCCTCCACTTTCCCATTAACAATAGGAAATATGATGATAAATTTTAATCAAAATGATCTGAACACAATACAAAGCCTTCTCAAGTCATGGCAGCTCTTTACTTAGTTTAACCTTCTTTTGACCGAAACTATTCAAATATCTTGGACTATCAAAAAATATATATAAAAAGTTATGGAAATCATGTGAATCCTTTTTTAGATTTGACGTTTTATTTTTTCTTCAAATTAGATAAGTGAAAGATTTGAATCGATACGAAAAGATTCGATCAATAAATTTTTATTTATAATGCGAGTTATTCGTAATGCAAAAATTTAAATAAATGTATATAATGAATATTGCTATTCTATTAGCGATCCTTAGCTTGCCACTTGATTAGAAAGATGTCTTCTCTGAGGAAGCCGCCCTTATCTAGTATTTAGGATGGCTCGAAACGTCCTATTGTGTAACTTAATGAAATTCTCTTTCGTGTGATTGATTGAAACTATAAAAAGATGAATTGGGGATGGGGTGAATCCCCAAACAGAAGTTCAGTGGTCCGTAAAATAAATAATATAGAATGAAATATTTGGGCGAGCAAAACTGGAAGAAAACTGCAGAGGGGAAAACACCCAGATGGAAAGAACTGAGCTCTGGCTGTTTTACCAATGTCACCTTCTTATGTTTTGGAACCTTCTAAAAAATTCAAAGCATCGATTTCTCCATTAAGATAAATTTTCCACCATCTTATGTGCTTTTTCTTTTAGGTACATCAATTCCCACTTCGAATTGCTTCAAAGCCAAATCAATGTCAAAAATATGTCGCTAGTTAAATTTTTATTCCCTATAAGACTGAATGAATTATAATTCCACTAGTAATTTGAAAGCGCTTGTCCGTGGTAATCCTTAAAAAAATGTTTCACGATTTTGTCTATTGATTAAAAGAAAGGAATGAAATAAATTAAATGTAAATAATTTTGGCAGTTACTAGAGGCATTTGATTTGAATTTCTCAGCAAGTATAGCTTGACTCCATATTTCCAGAGTTTTGAAACAATTTTCATTGGGAATAATACCCGAACAGAATATTTTAAAATACATTTTTGATCAAAGGTGGAGTAATCCAATTAGTTATAGATATAATGGTGAAAGGTTGTTGCTTTTTTGAGGGAGATGTTTCGAGGAATGCGTATGGTCCCTCTGCATTTTTCGCCATCCTTCCCTCTTGTTAGACTTTAATTAAGACAAAATACCATCCCTTCGGGATCACTGCACCGAGTGATTAATTAGTGGCTGCTTTCTGCAAACAACACACAGTAAAGGAGGTTTGCTTTCTTGTCTCTGAGATATTAGTAAATGTACTTTTATATTATATGTTTGCGTTTTTATTTCCCATCCTTACAATGCTGTTTGATGTATGAATGGATTGATTTTCAAAAGCATCCAGTATCCTACTATAGTTTTGCTCATATTTGCTATTCCATAAATATCAATACATGCTTTGATCTCAAGCGGTTTCATCCATATATTTGCATTCACTAATCAGTCACAATTCCCTTATTTTGTGCTCTTGCTTAAAAATTTCTCAATGATGGCCTGAAAAATTTCTCAGTGAAAGACTTTTTCGCCGGAATATCACACTTTTTTTTAATATTGTGACTGCACATTTCAAACTCTCGGTTCATAAATTTGATGTTGAAAATTACTATGCTTTAAAAGCTGCTAATTCACTTACGGTGTTTATAGTAATATCTGATTAAAACTGGATGACAGAATTTTTAATTTTTTTGTAGCTTCTAGTATCCGTTTCTATACTATTCTGATGGTATAATATATTTTTTAAAATTTATTAATTTACACTTGAATTCATTGTCTTAAATTAAAAAAAATTACATCGAATGTTACGTTAAACCATACCATTTTATTTGTAAATTTATGTTCTGAAATATTTTTCATCTTTTCTGTGTTTCGATGCTAAATTTGATGCAATTTGAATAATTGAACCAAAATTTAAATTTTCTTTTATTTCTTTACTCAAGTCTAGTCTTTATGGATAATCTTCATATATAATATTAATTTCAAGTAACCATAGTTAACTGAACATTCAACATTTGATAAGATGCGAATCTAGTCTTTTTGTAATTTTTCTTTGCATATTTTAATTAGTTTGGAACAAAAAGACTAAGAAAAGTTCCCAAGTTCTGTTCCAACTAACTTTGGAACAAAAAATTTAAAAAGGAAAACGTTTAGTGATAGAAAACATCAAAATGTGTTTGGTGTATTGCAAATGTCGGATAATTTCTACTTAAATCTATTCACTTGGTTTTTCAACAATTATATTTAGGAAGTAAAACTAAAACTTTGGATAATTAATATTTGTGAAGAAAATTTTAAATTTCATATCAGCTATTTGCGGTAATAGCCATTAGGCCGCATTTCTTTTAACTCGTAAAACTACTTAACAATTAAACGAATCTATTTTTTTTTTTCCTTTTAAAATTTTGTATATTATGCTTATCCTTTTTCTTATCGGATTGAAATATTCATCCAGAATTTTCGTTTCTTTTTCGTTGAATTAGAATGAACTATTGTAGAAAACTGATTCTCCAATACCATTTGGAAACGACGCATATTTATGAAATGCATAGAAATACAAATTGATCATTGTGAATGCTTCTTAAAAGCATCATTATATTACCTCTTTGGCTTCATTTAAAATTAGCGGTATCCTAAATCTCTGAATTTGTGAATATGTTTTTTTTATTTTTTTTAAAAGAATCTTAATACATTATTTCCAAGAAATTTGATATCAAAGTTTTCTTCGGCACCCTCAAATATTGTTTGTGTACTTATTATAAATTACAAGAGGCCGGTTATTTAGTTGCCAGCATGAATGTGAAATGACTGAATCGTGTTCATAGATGCATGAAAAAACTCCGAATCATTAAACAGGGACATTGTCATTGATTTAGTTAATGATGCTGTATTTCATATAAATGCATTCAAAAATAATCTTGTTTCAACCGTCATTCTAAAGGCGTCGGTAAATAGAAACTTGAATAAAGAATCGAATCATTAGGTGAGATTTGGCATTTTATTGGAGAAAGAGGCGTTTGCTCTGAAAAATCACGTACATTCGTGCTTATCTCCGGTCTTGCTGTTTACTGCATCCCTCTCCCTCCGGCCATAATTTTTTTTTTATTTGAAGAAGAATAACTTTCTCGGTGAAAGTATTATAGTTGTCAAAAAATTCATTTTGACAAATCTCGTTTTAGTTGGGGTCCGTCTCCCTGTCAATGAACATGATAACTGAAAAATACTTAAGGTTCAACGGACAAAATTTGGTATATAGTCTTTACACCAAATTTATAGATTTCTGTTGAATTCTGAACGAAATCCACTCTTATATCCTGCGGTCCTAACACGAGTAATTTTAAAAAGAACACACACACACATATATATATATATATAATTTACTAACAAGTATAGCATCAAATTTGGAACCAAATCTGTCAAAGAAATGGTCGTTTGTTATTCCATACTTTCGCATGCATGTAAACACGATAACGGAATTAAATAAATGTAATTTGGAGTATGATCTGGTGTCTGATTCAAAATTTGATGTTAATCTTTCGAAAGAGGAGTTCATATTACATAATCAGTTTCCTGATACTTGTATATCAGCTACATGCCAACGATTAATAGAGGAAGATCGTTGCATCGTTCGTCAATGGCTTGCAAATAAGGCATACTACCATTTTCCAAAATTTGAGGGGAATGGGGGAAAGAGCTTCTATTTTAGTATGTCAGAAAATTTCGCCGTGGCCACTCCTACTTCTTATGTTTTGTTAAAATAGTGTATCCGCTGATGTTTGAATCAGCCCTGCTTTTGGAAATTGCAGGCTGATTATTATTGCTTTAAATAATAATCTGCCTGCAATTATTTGCTTTATTGCATTGCATTATTATTGACTTTATTATTGCTTTAAATATTTGCTTATTCCGGCTTCACGCCTATGTACAATCCGGTATGATTTGTGCTTACTTGAAGTCCTTGTTTGAAATGCAAGGACGGTAATGTCTAATATAATATCCTTTACTGAATCCTCCTGGAGTCTAGTATTTAAGATGGAAAGAATGGCAGCTGAATTCCCCACTGAAAACTTTTTGATCCTGTTATTTGTACAAATAAAAACGCCGTTTGACTTTTTATTGAGGTAGAATTATTAATTTTAGTGTTTGCCGTTATTTCTATGTTTACGTTGGCGATAGATCGCCGTTTTTGGCTGCATCTTCAGAGTAATTTATCACTTGGAACTTCATTAGCCTTAGTTATATATCTATTGACAACATTTCTTGGTGGTATTGATTCTTTAACGCAATTTCGGAATTATTTCCTTTATTTTTTACGTCATATTATTTATTGATCTGGTAAAGGATCTCTTTCTGAAATGCGTTTCAAGAAAACTTGTCTTGAATTTGAAATAGTAGCTTAGCCACTTGACTGTATGTGTAATTAGTAATTCTACTACAAATGATCGAAAATCGCTTTTTACGGACCTTGAAATACCATGTTGAAAACTGTTGCTTTTATTGTGCTATAAAATCATTGCTTTAGGAAAAAAATATAATTATTGCAATAAAAATTTGTTTTCATGCACAAATCTCTTTTAAGATGGCTAAGGGGGAATAGTTTCTTGTCTTCGTTTTTTGTTTCATTATACATTTTACTGTAAGAAAAGTTATAAATGCCGATTACCAAAATATAATTATACGCAATTTTTAAACATATTCTTAACTGTTCTTCTGTGATGGTTATTTTTTTCTTCATTTATCACTAAAAATAATCGGGAAGAAATTATTCTTCGCATTTGATATAGGATAGGATAGTGCAAAGATTTCTTTTCCCTTTTTTTGTGTGTGTTAAAGCATTGAAAGATTTTCTGCAGTATCTAGTAAATGTACATTGAACAATTAATGCAGATTCTCTTAATATGTTACGGACAGGAATGCTCTCCATTTCCAAATGATTGTTGCTGAGTCTTCGACTTATTTCTCAAATACTGTGTTTCACTCCATATACAGCTTAGAATTTAAGCTGAAATTCATTTAATACATTTTTCAACTTCAGTACTTTAATGGTTATAGTGCATATTTACAATCTTTCATATGCTTTGTGAAACTTTGCATAACGATACTGTCTATATCGATATTTTTTAATCCTGCCGGAATTCCTATTTACTTAATTTTTAAAAAAATATTCTCTAGGTTATCGCTGGGAACTAGATTCTGAATCAGGTGGGAGGGACGCTAATTCTTGAAGTATGGACAGATGGTCGTAGATTAACTTTAGATGGTAACTTTAGATTGAACGCTTATTTCTTGGAGTTCGTTCAAACCATTGAATCGGTAACGGCACAGTGCAAGAAGCAACTATGAAAAAATTGGACTAAAGCAAAATAACGCTATTGAAAAGAGTGAAATTTCTGAGTCGAAAAAAGAAGTGTCAATGTGGACAGTAAACAGATGCGTCAGAGTCGTAAATGACGAAGCTACCTTAAAATGATTCAACTTGGCGAAAGCACAAAACTTGCCGTTTCTGGTAAAGCCACATCGCAGACAATGGTTTCAAAACCTGCAGTGGGTGGTTTTCCTCCTATTATGCGCACATTTATGGTTCAAAATTTTTATTTCCGTGTAAATAATTTGAAAATTCGCTTATATTAATCAGATAGGATATTGAAGATGCGATGAAATTAGTGTATTTATTACTTGCGCAAGTACAGAAAAATTAGATGTACAAATATTCAATTTCTCGAATCTATTAATATTTTTTTCCAATTCCCTACAAAACTGTTAAATTCAAGTTCTATCATGTTAAGCTATTCAATTGATGTGATATTTTGTGTGTGTGTGTGTGTGTGTTGAATATGGAGAATTTTAATAAATTACATATTAGTTGAGTGCGAGATTATTTTTGTTAAAGATTCACTGTTAAAAATGTAGGCTTATAAAACTTATCGGGCTTAATATCAGTTTAATAATGAGATGAACCATCGCAATCTTCATGGAAGTCAACATTTCAGATAAAAAGTTATTCCAGACGTTGTTACAGTGTAAGATTTCTTGTAAAACTATTTCGCCTAATTGTTACTTGAAACTTTTGTTTTTATTGATGATTTAAAGTTATTCAATTTTTATAAGTCTGCGAACGTGTGGAATAAATAAAGAGAAAATATAATTTCATTAGTTAAAATTCTTTTTTGTTTGTAAAATAATTAATAATGAGATATCTTTAATATATCGAAAAATTCAGGCAAATAATATCTTGAAAATTGAAACATTTTTTTGTTAATTTTTCTTCATGTGAACTAATAATCTCAGTAGTCTTAAAATATTATTTCATTCAAACTTTTGCTTAGAGTTCAAATAAGACACCAGTCCTCTAATACGTCTTGAAAGTTAAATACGTCGTTAAATATAAGGTTACCTAAAAAGAAATTTTAAGAGTCAATGACTCCGATTAATTCTTCTCTATTCCAGGGAATAATTTCGACATGCCTTGCCTTATAATCTGATTCTTTACTGCCCTCCTTCTTCCCGTGGATAAATCGAAAACTCTCTTGGCGTTATGGCGACGAATTTCTGTCGCCAAACCCCACCATCTCACCTCAAATTCTCTGAAGCTCTCCGGCGTTTCAGAATTGAGGTGCCTGCCGCATCAACGTGCACCTTGTGCCCTCATTCACCGTTTTTCTGCATTTCCCCCGCTTACTTTCAGTCTCTGGCACATCTGCTGTCGTGACACCAGGAGCATTGTTGTCATCTTAATGTGATAAGGGAGAATCCCTTAAACTGTGAGGCATCCGTGTGTTATATTTGCGTCAGAGATGAGCTTGTCCTTTATATCGCAATACTTTAGAACCTGACACTTTCTTGAGGGTTATGCTGGTATATCATGGTATATCACGTTTTCGGGTATTAGTTTATCCAACTTTAAATTCCGTCTGATTTTTAAAGGCAAAAAAAAAAAAAAAAAAAAAAGCCTTCCGTAAAAATCGTTAAATTGTTTGTGTCTACCATTCCTGTTGTTTGTGTTTCATTTCGTGATGAATTTCTATTGGTTGAATAGTTTGTTTGCTGGAATTGTTTAAAAGATATGTATGCATGCTTAGTGAAAAAAAAAATGATTTGTGTTTTTGAGTAGTACTTAAATTTTTGTTTGCATTAAGGTAAACAAAATTGTATATTTCCATACTGGGAAGCAACTTTCAACAAATACTGCTCTAATACTATAAGTAGAAATTTTTGATACATAGAAATCTGCAGTTTCAAGAAGTATTGTTTTTTAAATGTTGTTTGGTCTTTTGTAGTATTATTAATTTATTGCCCAGTGATTTTTTAAGCCTGAGATGCTTAATCATTGGCAATTTTTTTACGTAGTTAATAATCTAGCCTAGGTATTAGTCGATCATTATTCCTTTGAGAAATTATGCTATTTAGAAGTTAAAAAAAGTCTCAAGTTTTAATGTGGTTTTTGTACCTAAGCATCGTTGTATTTTGATACTGGAATAAATGCATAGTATCTGACAATCTGTGTAGATTTGAAGCTTTCATTTTTCAAAATTCTTATTGATGGCATCTAAGGAGAAGAATGAAATGATGAAACTATGGCTTTTCAATTGTTAACTAGCTGATACTCCTAAAAGTGTTTAATAGAAAAAGTTAAAATAATTTTAGATTTAATTCGCTATAAATATTATAGTTTGATTTTTAAATATTACGGAGCCTTTATTTTGAAGATTTGTCATCTAAATTTACGCATATTAAAGTTGTTATTGACAAACTTTAATTTACGAGAAAAAAAAAAAACGGGAGATATTTCTTTTAAATTTAAAATTATCTGCTAAAAAAAATTGAAATCGAAAACTCCAGCTCCTGTTTTTGAAATGAATTTCTCTTTCAGAGTTTAATTGGAATGTCTTCTTAAAACGCATCTAAATAAAGCGGTGTCAAATCTTCCCCTAATTTAAAGGTCTTTTATTTGGAAAAAAAATATATAGATTGCGGCTGATAATTTCAAATTTATGCATGCGTGGGTTTTCTCCCATCTAATATTACTATCGATTCTTATCGGATTGTTTTGTTCAATAGAAAAATAAAAACAGATCCTTTTTAATTTTTCCGTTGGATAGGATACAGCCACACATGACTTATTCTAAGAGCTTCGGCTGTTGTTAACACACAGAGATGAGCTACCTTGTGTGTATTTTCTTAATGTTCATTATGCGAATTTTATATGAGGATTGCAACTAGTTCGTTGAAACATCCAACATGAAGAAGGAGCTTTTTGTGCGCCAGTACTTGTCTCATTAATCATTTGAGTTGATTTCGCGTTCCTTATAATACTGAGATCTGTTGGAAAGGATAAGTTTCAACCATCTTTCACCTTATTTCGTTTTAAAAGAAAGCCCAAGTAATCCCCCCCCCCCCTTGAAGCTCCACTTTCAACTGTGGTGAAAGTTCTCTGCTTTTTTTATTTCTTCTGATATCCGTCGTGTGTATGAGGCTGCTATTTAAACGCCAGCCAACATATCAACTTTTGCATATACTTTTGATAACGACCAGTAGAAGTAGCATACCAGGAAACTGCTTTTGGACAAATTTTAATTCTAAACCAAGATTTGGTTGATATATTTAATGTAGTCATGTTTCTGATGTCTCTATATGCCATTGCCATTACTGTCGGACTTTGTTTGTATTGGTTTCTACATAGCATCACCACCAAGAAACCTTCATCATATCTGGAGGTAAGTGAACATTGAACATAAAAATGATAATTTTCTCTTGCCAAAACGTTATATATTTTCACAAGTGAATATTGATGCTGTGAACTTCCTTTAATCTTTCATTTCTAAACGGAAAAATATTTAAGATATATATTCCTTAATCATAATAAAACCAGAACAAGATTTTTATAATAATCCCCACGTGTGTGCACATTATTGGTATAATATGCTGGTTTGCATCTTCTCATTGCCATAGAGAAAGAAAAAAAAAAAGTCTTGTTCTGTTTAATTGATTGTTACTTCATCTGAAATTCCAATTCTGCTCTTCTGGGACCTAACTTAACATTAGCGAGCAGAGCTGCTAAACGTAATTAAGTGTAATTGTATAATATTATTATTTTATGATATGACTTTATAATATAATTTATAATGCCTTTATAAGGGCTCTAATTTTTAGAAATGTGTTATGTTTTCAAAAATCTATCTACATTTATACAAATTCCACCAAGAAATGTTTTTGAAGGCAACATCTTAAATGAACTGGCTACTAAATCATATTGTTGGAAATTTTAACAGTCTGAAGAATTTTGATTGATTAAATGCATTTGTTCAAATAATCGAATTTAAGGAAGGAAATACTTTCAGTTACTGAACATCAATTTCTTGTTGGATTTGGTTTTTGTCTAATATCGATGGTAATAAATGAAGAAAATAAATATTGTGTTTAGTACGTAATAGTACCAATCTGATAAGTACAAATCTCTGCCCATATTTTATCCATTTGCAATTAAAAATGATAGAATAGAAACTGTTAATCAGTTAACTAGGATTTCTGATTGAATCCGTGGGGTCTGATTAAAGTTAGTTCGCTTAACATACTTAGCAGTGCGTCTTAGTTTTAAAACATATGATGTATTATATGTGTACTAATTGTTATTAGTCTGTCCATTTCTTTATCTGCACATATAATAGTGTCAGTAGAACTCCATGTTGCTCGCTCAAAATCACAAGAAACAGGAATTATTCGAGTCATTACTAATTGGAGAGTAATTTATTTTCATAAGTGTAAAATGCCATGCATTATTCTTTCAAAATCTCTTTGAATTCAAATTTTCTCTTTGGACATAGGTAATCGACAAATGCACATTGTAATTTTTATTATTTTGTTTTGGCGCACTTCTGTCATATCTCTCATTAATTTTTGAGCTAAGAATAGTCTATCTAACCAATAATTCTTTTAAAATCAAGTAGAAAGATTTCCCTGGTGTACGTGCTAAACATGAAGTTGGGGTGTCGCAGATTATTCCGCCCTTGTTTGATTTGTAATCGGTTCATCATTCTTTTTCTTCATATTACGTAGACATCAATTTTAAAAACAGCATTGACGATGTCTGTTTCTATTTCTTTCAGAAAATTCTGTTAATATTCGATTTACATAACAATGCGTTGTAAAAAAAAAAAAAAAACCTTACTGATATTTAGAATACTTGTCAGTAAATATCCACCGTGTCTAAACGCTCTTTTGTAGCAATTGAAAAATGGCACGTTATTAAAATTTTAGGTACCTATTAAAAATAAAATGTGTTTGAAAAATGTAAGCCAACACCTTTAGGTGCTTGAATCCAGAAATTAGCATATTAATATTCTGACAATCAATTTACTTTTTTTTTTTTTTTTTTTTTTTTTTTTTAGAATTAGGAATGAATGCGATTTCATATTTGCGCTTTATGTTTTCCCTTCAATTATTATTTTTGTAATTCTTTATTCAAAAGTATATAGGGAAAAAAATTATCTGCTTTTTAGTTCTCTCTGGGATCTATCTACATCACTTGTATTAAGTGTTCGGGAAATATGATGTGGGTATGAGTATTTATGACAAAATTTATTCCTTTTACATCTAAATATATCGTCTCACTTAGTGATCTAGTCTTGTAAAGATGGGATGAAAGCTTATTTGTATAAACCATGCACAGTTATTACGAAATAATCTGTACTTGACTGAGAATTAATGACAAAATTGGTAAATGATGGGACAAAAAAACTCACCTGGTCTCCTAGTTAATAAATTTTATTCATATCATAAATAAATTCTCATATCATAAATAAATTCTCATATCATAAATAAATTCTATTCTACTAAATATTATTCATATATAGTCTTTGCCGGATCTAATCAAAATTATGTCTTTAAAAAATAACCGGATAAAGCTGGATTACTGCATAAAAGTTTCCTGTTTTATTATGTAAAATTGAAAGTCGATTATGTTGATGTATTAAATTCTTACAAATGTCGAAAATCAAATTCTAAGCATCATCAATTGTAATATTTATGCATAGTTTTATTATACAAAGCTGTTCTGCCAGCATACGAAAAATAACTACTTATTAAAGAAATTTAATACGTTTTAAAAATCTTTTATTAGTTTATTAAAAATATATATTATTTTCTATTCTTAATATTTAATTCAGAAATTTATTATAAATCTTATGGAATCTCGTAATTTTTCTCAAATCTGCTAACACATGTGGCCTCACGTATGTAATGAACATTTTATGAAACTCGTAATCTAGTAACTAACGATAACTAATAATAATGTTCTTAGAAAATTAAAATAGTTTATTGCCATCGTGAACTCACAATAATACAAAATTTCTAAAATCTAGAGCAGCAGAAATAAATAAAATCGATTCCATAATCCCATTCAACTTGAGACAAGTTAAATAAATTAACATTATCTTTATATTCAAGGTTTAAATAACCCCAATCAGTCTGTGTTAAGAAAACCTACCTTTAGCGATTTTCCCGCTATATACACCTAGTTCAAATTAATTTTGGAATGTAGCTTTCTCATGAATTCATATCAACTTTTAATATTTGCGACTGTTTTTAATAGAAATTAATGTAAAACAATTTATATAAATTGAATAGATATCATTGATAAATGTAACTGTATTTAAATAGTTGTCATGAATCTCCAAAAGTTGTTGAAAGATACTTTGATTTCTAATAATAATCCTATTAAGTATAAGAATGAGAAAATCGGGTGCATCTCTTTCTATCTGATAATAATGAAAATGCCCCCCCCCCCCTTTTTTTATCGCTCTGCTCTTTTGTTTTTCATTTAGTTACTTCTTAGTTGTTTCTGAAAATTCTAGCTGAGGAAGAAGAGACGAATATAAAAACATCTTGAATTCTTTCATACCCCTGGTATGCATTTTAACGGTACACAATTATGTAAAAAGTTTGGAATTCATTCTTTCGCGAATCCTTTCCCTTTCTGAAGAGTTATGATACGCCTGGGCGATCGTTTCATTTCAGTTCTTTTTATTCGATTTCGTTCGAGACTCTTGTGGATTGGTAAAAATTACCAGCAGAGTCCTTCCTTTTGGAGTGCAAAAGTGTTTTTTTTTCTGTCGTTTGATTAATCGAAAGGAAAACAACTCGGGAATGATGACTAGCGTTTTTGAGAGGGAGAGAGAATGAATGGATGATCCAGAATTTGCTAATTACCCCCCCCCCCCCTCTTCCTATCTTCGAAAGGTTTAAAAAATAATGCAAATGACTCAATGACTTCCATTTTAAAACCTGGATTTTTAAAAAAAGTTTCAGAATTGATTTAAATCGAAAGTATGAACATACAAATTGTATGACTTCCCTTTTAGTTTTATCAGTTTGATTTTGCATGGCTCCTGCCTTAAAGACATGTGCAATATGGAATCTATAATTCTTAAGGTGTTGAGAACTAGTGAACTAAGCTAAGCATCGTATTTTATAAAATGAATCATTTTTGCGTAGAATATATCCTTTTGCATCATCTGATGTAGGACTCGTTCGCCTCTCCTTATTTTGAAAGAAAAACGTTTTTTCTTCGGGATGTCTATCTTAATTTAGCAAAAAGTGTGATTTTCTCACAAATCGTGTTTCTATATATTTTGCAACCTATTTTGTAGCTTAATTTTTCTATTTTGTTCAACTTATTAAAATTAAAAAGCAAATAGTTCATATTGTTTTGAAAATACTTAGATATAACAATAAATAACGTAAATGGAGCCATCTTGAAATGTGCATAAAATTATCGCATTTGCCGCCTTTAAGTTAATAGTTCTGCTGGCTCTTGTTTGAGAACAAATTCCCAGAAGTAGCCTCCTAATTCATTTGTAAGGAAAACTGAATTGCTAATTTTCAATTGTTGTGACCGCTATTTATTCGTTTAGTGGAAACAAAAATTAATTCTTAACGAATAGATAGTGGAAAAGATGCTTTCTGTCTGTTACAAGTAGTCGTTGAGTCCAATTTCGAAATGAAATAGCTTAAGGCAAATCAAAATTTAAGGGAACGTAGAGTTGCAGAACTGAAAGGAGAGAGCACAGACAAGTAGAATTTTTAGTATAGTTACCAAATAAACAATGTCAAAAAAAGTAATAATTCATTGAATCATAAAATGAAAGCATATTTCATTACAATCGCTTAGATATTAAAATATTTATAAGCATCAAAGGTTTGAAATACGTTATGTAAGTCAGGATAGATGGCTCCAAAATTTTCCTCAACCTAAAATGGTGTCTTCTAATCTAAACAACTATCCTTTGATCCTCGCTAATTGGCTGTTATTATGACTAAGAGACTTAAGTTATGTTTCCGATCAGTCCTAGTTTTGTGCAATTTCCTTCTGTTGACCCGTGTGCAGACATTTTTAGTTTTATTAAATGATAATACGAAAAGAAAACTATAATATTAATAGTGATCTTAGTAGTATAATAATTTATAGTAATGGAAAGAATTTATAATGGTGCGCGTTAAAGAAAGTAGTAAAAAATGAAAAGGTTTGGAAAATAAATAAATGAATAAAATCTTGATCAAATTCTTAGCATTGACGAGTGGGATGAAAAAGGGTGGATCGTCAACTTTTATAGCAACTATAAATAAATTTAAAATATTTCAACGAACGGAACAAAGCTCTGAAATGAGCAGTCACAATGCATCTGAAGCTATTCAGAGCATAAATGAATGAAACGCTGATCGAGTCTATCAAAAAATTAATATAAAACTGAATCGATCCCGGACGCTATAGTAAAAAAATATGCCAAAATATTGGGCATCTAGTCCAAACATGTTTATTATGATTACCTATATTTGCAAGTAAGCATCTATACAAAAAAGAAGATTTGAGATTTTTCGCTCTCCAAAGAGTGTGACAATTTCTTAAAATATAATTTATTTTGTATAATAAGAAATTCTTTTATTAAAACTTTTAATGATTCGAAAAGCTATACTAGGATACAGACATCATTCTTAAAGTTAATTCTTTGGGGAAAGTTAACGCATCAGATATACACAAAAAAAGTTGAATACTATTGCAACTTTTTGGGAATCTATTATTCACGTAATAAAATTTCTTGGCACGAATTTTGTATTTCGAGCCTAATCGAAAAAGTCGTGAATTTTGCTAATCACTTACCATTCGATTTTTTTTAAATTTGTCCAAAACAATTCGCGCTGAATTCTGAAAGCTTGTATACAAAAAAATGGATTTTTTTAAAAATTGAAGGAACTAAACCGTATTTCACAAATCAAGATTTCATCTCGGAAATTGCTCATTCGGATCAATTAACCTTTGTAATTCAATATGTTTCATTGAAGGTCGCCTGTTTATTAAATCATTTCCATAAATTATCTAGCAACTGAAATGAAAAATTTAGTTTCAAAGATGCTTTTGTGTTGAAGAATGAAGGGCCAGTATTGTTATGCTAACAATATATCTGGTCAAGATAATAGGTTTCAGTCATTGGTTAAAAATAATAATCCATAGACCGAATTTTTATTCAGCTATACATCGAATGTGGTCGGTACTCAAATTGTCAATTGTTCTTTTCAATTAACTTAACTATTTGTTTATTCTAGAACTGTTCGTTTTTCTGAATCTATCTACTTCTAGAAGGCAAATAAAATAAAGTGAAATAAATTCTCTGAAGTCTCTTTGAATAATAATTTTTTATTTTTAAATAAACAATTATTTAATATTAATATTTTTTATTTGTGTTATTTTTTCGGCAATATACGGGAATATAAAAAATACCTTTTAAAAATATATGCATTTTTGATAAAATGGCTAATTTGTTTAACAAAAAATTCAAACTTAAAACGAAATTTATCAATTTATTAAAAGTAAGACCTCTGAATGTGCACTGCATACTGTTGCAAATTGCTTAAATCCGCATCTGGTTTAAAGAATATTCTAGACTACTTATCCAGAATTTTGAATAATAATCTAGAATCGTTTCGAACATAAATAGCAATTTAAATTTAAATAGAAGTTCTTGCATGACCCTACTGCGGCTGGAATCCGAATTGCATGCACTCAGATGAACAGTTTGACGCTGTAGAACTGAGTGGCGAGGGCTGCTTACAAATTTCTTCAGAGAGCAATATACGGTCAAGTTGACTTTGATGCGTGTTTTTTAATGTACTTTTTTAAATTTTTGCTCTCGCAATATCGAATGTGCAAGGAAATAAAGCATTTAAAATTGCTCCCATGTGTAAAGGAATTTTTGTCACTCTTGAAAAATCGATTTCAATACATTGAGACGTTGAATTATATGAATTATACAAAATATTATATGAAGCAGGACATCTTGGTAGTTTATTAAAGTGTTTCTACGGTATAATTTGTTTTCAAACAAATTTATTATTTTTTTCTGTCTGAATAGGAGACGAAAAACTTTTTTTTCTTGGTATCCGTTTGTAGTTTCTTGTGCACCGGTAAGAATTAGTTTAATGCTAGACTTTAGTAAACCATAGAATATATATTTAAAAAAGGATTTAATTATAGACAGGGAAAAATTGAGAAAAAATTTCTTTTCAAAATTATATCAACTCACTTGCTTAAAAATTTTAAGCCGATTCGGCTTTTTGGTGGCATGGGTTGTATTTAACTTAAGTTTCTTAGTGCGTCAGTGAATGCATAATATATATAATATTAGGTAGCTTCAGTTCGATCCCATTTAGGATATTTTTAAATCAATGGAAGTTTCCTCTCCTTAACTTTCACTTATCGTGATCTACTAGAGCGTCCCTTCCTTCTGAGTGACTCTGAAATTCTGATCACGCGAATATACTTTATGTCAATTTGCGATGGATTTGGTCCAAAATTTAATATTCTGATGATAAAATCATATGCTAATTTTTATTCATTGGTCTTTTTGCATTTTTGAGTTGAATTCCGGTAAGAAAATTTCACTCGTGTGTTTCTTCGGACGCTCGAGATCGAATTTTGTACTTTCGGGTATATTATAAATTTCTTAACTATTCCAGGATTCTTTTTCGTTATTGTACGAGTACGTGATTTCTTTCATTACCCTTTTGCGAAATCGTTTTATGATAATTGCACTTCTATTTGAAATGACGAGTTTCTTTGGTTCTTCGCTACTGAAACTCCGAAACTAGAAAAGTGAAAGATTATTTGCATTGCTCTCCGATGCTTCTTCAGATAGGCTGCATTTCAGCTACGAAATGATTAAAATTAAGCTTTTTTCAGGAGATCCAGATTCTAATTTATGGGTTGCTCAATGTTTTAAATATCTTCGAAAGGAACACCTTTTTTTACATTTTCATTTCTCGTACTGCACTGCACTGAAGCAGATTAGTTACTAATATGATTGATATCACTCTCTTTATTTTAGACCAGTGAAAGTCATCATATCTTTGTCTATTTTAGAATCCGGGAAATTCTTAATGCGCATTTTTATAAGATATTTTAAATTTATCTTCTTATATAAAAAATGTAGCTATTGTAATGCAATATATTTCTGTGATAAAGAAAACATTGATGGCATATTTAAATTAAATTTTAATAGTTTTTGTTGAATTCATTTTTCATCAAAAGTGAAATGAGGAACATTATTCTGAAAAGCTTTTCCGCTGTTGGGTTTCTTTATATACTGTAGGTACTTATCTTCAATGCAAAGCAGATACCTTTCGGTTCAGCATCTTTTAATCCGTCTATTTCATTAGTCAAATGAAATTCTTTGGTACCTTTCTAGTGTCTTGTATTTCTAAAAATGCTCTCTTCCAAAGTTGATTGTATAGATAATTTATTCTCTTTAAGTTTGTTATCTATATCTAGTATTTGAATCCATGTCTGCTAAATTATCATTTTCTGTATCTGACGTCTTCTCTCGTGTCAAATTTATTGCGATGTTTCTCAGTTTGGAAGCTTCAGTTTTTAGTCTAGAACCCATATCACGGTGTGAATTATTAGTAAGAAAAAAAGCTTTCTATCAATAAAAATCGATTATTTAGTTTATTTCAGAATTGCAGCTCTCGAATAGTTTCAGATAATCCTTTAACCTTAATTCGTTTTTTCTAAGCTTTCAAGTGTAAAAATGGGATATGAAAAATGTTTTTCATATTTTTTTCATTTCTATCGCATTTTTCAAGCCAATAATCTAAATATTTTTTAGAACTTCTCCAGAATGTGTAATGTCGATGGCCATTTTATTCTATAGCAAATTTTAATAGTTTGCTTTTGGATTCCAAACGAATCTTCACCTGGAAAATTGCGTCTGATGAGAGATAAAATTTGACCGCAGTCCAAAATGTTATTGAAAATAATTATTTACTGCTGTCATTTATTTTTCGCACCAAACCGCTCTAGAAACAGTTTGCCATCACCTTGTTCAAATCAACAGCTGCTGTTTAAATCAGAATTTGTTTGAAGCATTTATATGTCAAAACCGATTATCATCGATGAGAAAGAAACTAAAAATGAAATCCCGGTACTGAAATGTCACCTAATCTAGCCATAAAACTCTTTCGTAATGTAAAATCGTCCTTGGAAGCATTTTAATTAAAGTCAGTGGGCTGTATCAATGTACGGTAATCAACGCGTCCAATTAAAAAGGGAGGGACGAGAACTTTTGCAGGTTAATTTATAGTTTCCGTCGAACTATCGGTGCCTTTCTTTCATTCCTTATCTTAATGCTGCGATTCAAAAGGGGTAAGTAATTAACCGAGCTATTCGTTTCTTCAAATGACCGCTTGACGATTCGATCCCCTCCCCCCCCATTAGGAGAGTAATGGCGGATAAAGAAGCAGCCAGTAGTTCTGCTTCTCGATTATCTTTCTGGGAAATTGAGCCCTGCCTTCTTAGGCTGCTTTAAATCGTGTCATTTTTCCTATTTCACTGTTTGAGTTTAGCAAAAATTCCGCCATTTGGTTCAGACTTACGAGTATTTTTTTCCAAGTATGGTTATTAATCCCAAAGGATTTAATATTTCTGTCCAAAAGTAGGTTTATTAATGCTTAAATGACTATTTTCGGTCTTTTTCTTAATCATTGTAAGATAACATGCAGTTTCTTTACTTGTAAATCCATCATTGCTAAAGAATCCTTATTAAATTGGAGAGTAATGGTAAATATATGATAGAAGTTTTCTAAACAGCTTAAAAATTTAGTTGCGAAAATAAAATAAATATTTTTCAGATCTTCGGACGAGGAATCTATATGCCTCGGCGTAATGCTCTTTTTAGACAAAATTTGAGACATGAAAGACTAAGTAAAGGATTAAAATAATGTGCTATATGAACTTTTCTGCATTCGTTTTCATCTTCTCCCTTGCCTAAGGAAAGAGCTCGTTTATTGTGCAAAACCAAATGTCATTTTCGATCATTATTAAACATCAGTGCTATGAAATTGGTTTGTCTTATATGCATTCAACTGTCAATTTCGCAGTGACTCTTCGTCGTCGTTTCCATCACATAAGAAGCCTTATAATATTCCTTACTTAGTGTACTTGAGACACATTTTATTCAAAGTTGTGTGAGGTTCGAATAAATGGGGAATACTAATCAGCTTTAGATGAAAATGCAATAGACCAAGTAAGCTTGGGTTCCATTGAATAAAGCATCCCGATTCCATAAACTATTTAAGAGCTCTGAGTCTTTGGACTTTTCATTAAAAAAATCAAAATATTTTCAAGTACTTTAATTCAGCGCTACATGCACAGATTTATTGATTAGAACGACTATCCTCATTAAATACGAAAATTATTTTATTTAAATTCAACAAAAGAATAAAGATTTTACTCAGTGTTGAATGATTATTTATTATCTTTGGAGATATCCTGATTATCCATATCTGCGTTGTTTATAAATATTTAATGTAATAATTAAAAAATGCAGAAGTTAAGTTTTTATTACAACAAGAACTTGAAACGTTGCCACTGATAGCTTAGCCCAACCATAGTAAATAAGTACAAGGAATCTATTTAAATTCGATATTTTGATGTTAATAACATTTTAACTTTGATATTTAATTTCATAAAAGATATTTATATCGAAATTCAGATGAGCCTATTAATTCCTTGTTTTTATTTTTTTTAAAACTAAAATAAGAAAAACGGGGAGTTTTTTTTTGGGGGGGGATCAAACTGTTGTATAAGTCCAATGTCTTTAAATTCTATAATAAATAGTATGACTTGGCTATGTGTGGAACAAGAAGCAAATAACTTAATAAGTAGTTTATAGCCCGTCAATTTTCATCGAGACAATGTGCGTGATATTAAAAAAAAAAAAAAAAAAAAAAAATCTTGTTTTATATCATTGGTCAACAAACATGGGACACTTTAAAAACTTTAAACAATTTATTATTTAGAATTGATATTTTAAAAAATATATAAAAATTATACATATTATTGATGTTTTTATGAATTCCGATAAATTAAAATTATATTGTTGAATTCATGTGTTTGTATTTCATAGTCTGTGAAATTTTTTGAAATCAATCGTATTCTATTTAAATATTTTTTGAGCGTGACTATATGGATAGGGTAATTTAAATTGACCAAGAATGTTCAATAAAATAAATCTCGCTTTACTTTTTTCTTATATTGTGATATATGAAAACGTTTGAGAATGTATCCTGTTAATAGTGATAAAATGAATAATTATACACCGTGAGGATTCGTTTTGTTACTTAGGAAGCTGCAAAATGGAGTTTTATAGAAGAAAAAAAATTCGGAATAAAACAACCCAATATTTCTGGTTTATATAATGATCGTTATTTAATAAGAATGCGAAAGCGATTCAACATGAATGTGAAAGCAATATTTTAAAATGCGTTGCGTACAAAGTATGCAAAATTTCCCCACCGCACATGAACTAATGCCTCAAAATTAGTTTTTAAAAAAAATATGGAGTTGCACAACGGTTATTCAATAAAAAGATAGGAGGATATAAATGGAAAAAAAAAAAGTGCAGTTTTTTAACTTCCCACTTTGCTATTTAATATCATAATTCTTTCTTTCTGCATGAAGAAAATAATAGTGGCATAGCCAGTAGTAATACTGAAAACAATTTTTCTGAGAAAAATTTGTATTTTCTTTTATAAAGTTGCCTAATATAATATTATGAAACGTCATTACATTATTTAAAAACCTATTGACTCGCAATGTATTGTCATCGATGCACAGACTAAATCGAATCTAAACGGATATGTGCGATCCACAATGAATCTTTTCCTAAAGAGAAGTGACTTTCTCTTCCTCATGCGATGCATTGGAAAATGTTGCTCAGCATGCTATTTGTTTCCTGTTGAATTTCAGCATTTCCATGTCTGTGCTGTATTCATTTGAATTGAATTCCTCGCTTCACTCAAAATGTGTCCCCCCTCTCTCTCTCTCTCTGCTGTCATGTCACTTACAGATAGTATGCTTTAATAATTAATTGCAAACTGCTTAACACTCGACTCGATTATTTCAATGTAGATGGATGTTTCGGGTATTCATTCCATAGTCATCTGTAGCAGCAGTTCATAATCGCTGACGATGTGGGTGATTATTCCTATCGAAAATTCTGAAACTCATTTGATTCATTCGCTAATTGCTTTCTGAATACATGCGCTTTTTGTGTCATCATTTATGCTTAGCAAGTTATAGTCTTCAAAAAGTTAGTAATCAGTTTGCTAGCTAATTTTTCTTCATTTGAAATATTTTACGAACATCGCTATTAATTCATGATTAAACACGTACGAAACGTTTATAAATCGATGATTAACGGTCTTGAATCATCTGAAATATTTCGCCGCTTTCTCAATTTAATTACAATAAAGGAAAAATTCAAATATTCAATGCAGGATTCAAGAGCTAAATGGTTGATTTTAAAATTCAGATTGCTTTTCAACTGTACTTAATTTTCACGAACTTTTGTTTCACCTGTTTTTCATATTTTGAACAGTGAAATTTTCTACGCTTATTTTGAATGGTCCTTATGTAAGAAGTGTCTTATTTTACGGAATGACTTGTAGACCTTCCCGACTGTATTTTCTGTAGGATGCCTGATCTTTCTTTTCTCAATGAATCGGGAAATCCTGGAAAATATTTTAAGTTTTGAGAAACACTGATAATGAGTTAAAATATATTTCTTTCGTTTATTCTTTCACCTCCTTTTGGTTATTTATGAAGGGGGGAAAATAATTTTTAGCGATAATTGAAAGATAATTTTTAACAATGTCTTCAGTTCTTTGTTGCGTGCTTTTCTGTGCTCATTGTTTTTTGTAGAACATTTATATATTTAACTTCATTTATTAAATTATCAGTCGTAATTTAATTAGAGAATTATTTTAAATATTTTTACTGTAAGGAGATTTTACGCAAAAGAAGCGAAGCAAAATTCTAACAATAGGTCTTGAAAACCTGTATTTAATTCACTGTAGACTTTCAAAAGTACATACATTGAAAGATTCGAGGCTTTCAAAAGCCAAAGTAAAGCGAGATGTCCATGGTACTTAAAAATACTTAGGCCATTATAGTTTTTTTTTTTTTTTTTACTTAGATCCAAGATTTAAAAAAAAAAATGAATGCTAGTAGTATTCCTTTTCCACTTTCTCGTATACGAAAGAGCACAAATTGTAGAATTCATGCTTCAGATATCCAAAAAACACGTTTTGGGAATTCTATTTCTTTGTTGTAGGATGAAATTTGTCTTTGCAGATTTCTATAAAATTTTAAATGAAATCGATTTGTAGGAAATTTTTTCTGTTTGTCCGAGTGCAAGTAAAGAAATGTTAAGAACTCAATATGTAAATTATAGCACACTGTTGTATCACCTAAATTATCGATCAGCATCAACTTTTGAACCATATCAATGAACGAATCGACCGTTTATCAGTCTTGCGTAACTCAGAAACACAAATGAAAGCTCCAACTTTAGCAAACCCAAAAAGTTTTATGAGTTCTTAGGAGTGTTTTTGGCTATACTATGAGGCATAAAACGTTGTGTACGAGACTGTAAATGAAAACTGAAGTCCTCGTGACTGTCATGCTCTTGTTCAATGCTTTATGGGAACCCTTTCCTCTGGTTTCTGTGGATAGTATGAAGTTTTTTTTTTCAGATCTATCGGAATGGTGGCCAACATTTTGCTTTTTATGCATGTGATGTTCATAAGTTGGTGAGGCGAAGATTGTATCTTTTAAAACTTTGAAAGAGCATTTCTCAGGTGAATTGTTTGCTTAGTAAACAGCTTTTCTAATAATACATCATGGACTGTAATTAATAAAGTGAATACAGGTGTAAGCGAAGACAAATTTTTAAAAGCCTTGTATTGCGCTTGAA
The DNA here is from genome assembly GCA_026543055.1 of Argiope trifasciata. Taxonomy (NCBI): domain Eukaryota; kingdom Metazoa; phylum Arthropoda; class Arachnida; order Araneae; family Araneidae; genus Argiope; species Argiope trifasciata. The sequence continues at coordinate 3,189,190 of JAPMOQ010020853.1, read as the reverse complement.
AATTATCCCATAAAGCATTTTCAAATAGGATTGTCAATAGCTTGTTTTAAAAATCTTGCAATACATATTGAATAGATCTTGAATAAATTATGTATTCCTACGAGGCAGAGAAAACAGTTAGGTGTAAGAAAAAATGTATTTTTTGTTGTTTTTACGTTAGAAAAAATAAGAAGACGAGCATGATGCTATTCTCATCAAATACATAGTTATTCCATAGGTGATAGTCAAATCCTCTTATTTCGATGTTAATGTCAGTAAACTGAGTGTGCATCAGTTATTTTTATCTTTTATTTGAAAACATTAAATTTGCAAAACTGTGGACAGTTTTGAAAATTTTCATTGTATTTCGTTAACAGGCGGCTGTTTAAGAAAAAAAAAAAAATTCATGCTTGAAATTTGATTTTATTCGCATTGTATCGTGTTTCACAACGTGTAGTCTTATGAAGCAATCTGGTAGCATCTACTCAATAAACATTACTAACGAATCAACTTTAGCCTATTGCCTGTTTTTGGAGGAACAGATGGTCTATACTGAATCTGATTTCTTACCGAAAATGAAATTTTTTGTGGGAATCAAAATCTATTAATTTGAAAAAATCTGTAAATAAAAAATTGTACTGAAACAGTTCAAAAATTTGAAATGTTAATGAAGTGATAATATAATGTTTTAACCTGTACTAATTCGGATATAATAAAATAGATATGCAATAAAAATGCTTTAACAAGATTTTTCAAATAAAACATACATTGAAAAACACATTTTAAATAATTTAAATTCAATCAGTGTTGATGTGATATCCAGCCATCGAGTTTTATTTTATGAAATAAAATGCTTGGTTTGTAAATATCCAGCTAATTTCGTCTCATCTTAACACACAATCTATATCTGTACTTATAATAAAGCTGGTGTGTGTGTGAGTTGAGTTGAGTTGAGTTGAGTTGAGTTGAGTTGAGTTGAGTTGAGTTGAGTTGAGTTGAGTTGAGTTGAGTTGAGTTGAGTTGAGTTGAGTTGAGTTGAG
>JAPMOQ010020853.1:3128517-3188071 GCA_026543055.1 Argiope trifasciata | reverse complement strand
TGAGTTGAGTTGAGTTGAGTTGAGTTGAGTTGAGTTGAGTTGAGTTGAGTTGAGTTGAGTTGAGTTGAGTTGAGTTGAGTTGAGTTGAGTGGAGTTGAGTTGAGTTGAGTTGAGTTGAGTTGAGTTGAGTTGAGTTGAGTTGAGTTGAGTTGAGTTGAGTTGAGTTGAGTTGAGTTGAGTTGAGTTGAGTTGAGTTGAGGTGAGTGGAGTTGAGTTGAGTTGAGTTGAGTTGAGTTGAGTTGAGTTGAGTTGAGTTGAGTTGAGTTGAGTTGAGTTGAGTTGAGTTGAGTTGAGTTGAGTATATAGGCCAAACCGTTTGACCTACAGCAACCAAATTTGGCACATGCTTACGCTTACCTTAGAGGTTTAGACTGTGTACCTGGTGTCCTAAAAAAAAAATTTTTGTTTTAATTAATCATTTCCCCACCGCCAAGTGAAAAAGGCTTCTGTTTTTTTTTTTTTTTTTTTTCCTCACACTAAAAAGCTTAAAATATTTTCGACCCATTATTTCAAACAATTCTGTTTCTTTTCTTAGAGTTTGATGCATTTAAAACTAAACTTTGTTAATTAATCGATCTTTCAGGTTCATTCTAAAGTACTTTTGAATTAAAATAAAACATAATAAAGGAAATTAAAAATTTCTAATCAGCGTAGTGTTACCCCAGTTCACGTAGAAAATTCACTCATGAGCATTGTGTTCTGATTGTTGACAACTATTTTCAATCGATACGGACTTGGTTTTGAAGGCTTATCGTGTTTTCGAATTATTATTTCAAACGATTCTGCTTTTTTTTTCCCCTTAATGCTTGATGCATTTAAAACTAAACATTGTTAATTAATCGATCTGTTCATAATGAATTTGAGAAAATTTTGTTGAAAACTTCTTGAAATATTACATAAATTAAGATATTCTTTAGTGCCCATAAAGTTTAAATACTCAGCGACTTTGTTTTCAGTAGTCATATATATAACCGCTTCGTTACAGTAAAAAAAAAAAAAAAATGTTCTTATATTAATTGCAGATTAATCATTTCTTCTTTAACTCAAAGCATAAATTCTACAGGAGCTAACAGAAAATTTGAAAGTACGTATTACGTTATGGTTGAAGACCTTATAATATTTTGATGAAGAAGCCATTAAAATAGGAGTTACGTAAAATATGTAATCATTAAAATTTTAACTAGCATTAGGATTGGTGAACTGGCTGGTTGCCAAAGGCGACTAGCTCTGTAGTAAAAATGCCATGTAAATGTTAGTTCTTAATTTTTTTTTGTTTCTGTTAGTTAAACTCGCTGATACTTGCTAAGATTTTCAAAATTGCTGGTTGATGTTATTTTTTGACATAAAATTTGACTTTGTGCCCTGGATGACAAGACACTGAACACTGAGAAATTATCCTCAGTTTTTGCAATTGAACTATCAGTTTATGGATCATTCAAGTTTTGATTTCAGGACTAAATAATATTTATTATCATGTATTATTAATTTAAGAACAAAAAGTCAGAAATAATAAAAATAATATATTTGCTAATGAAACTTGTTTTAAAACAATTTTTATTCAATTAAGTCAAAAGAAAAAAAAATGTCTTTCCTATACAAGAATCATCATTCTGTAGACAATCAACGTCATACTTGTTTAGTGTGGAAAGAATAAAGGAGAGACGGTGTGAAAATGAATCAAATGTTAAAAATAGAAGAGGAAACTATTAAACCTCCACTTCGAGACGAAATAAGCTTTGATTACTCTTCTATTCATTAAAATAACCTTCTGATCAGAAATCAAAGAAACCTGGAATGTTCCAAACGGGAAATATCTTCGACATGTTTAAGTTATTCACACATTTGCATTGGCTTCTTTTATCTCCAAACAACTGATCTGTGCGCGCATGCATTTGATTACACTTTATTCTCGCTTTTTCATTGGAGCTCAAAAAACTGTAGACTGCATAATAGGCGGACTTATTTATGTACTTTGATTCTTCAAGCTGAATGAGGAATTGTATTTTATATTAAAAAATGTAATGAATTTATCATATCATAAAATTATTATTAATAATTTTATCTGAAGCCGGATTTCAGAATGACTTTAGCAGTCGTACTCCTTTCAAATGTTGTATCGAAAATACTTTTGGAATTTACATCTGATGATAATTATATCAAAGGCATTGTAAAATATTTGTGATATCACTTTAAATGTGTTTTATAACTGCCATCGATTTTTTCTGCTTTGCTGAAATTCCGAAACTTCCTGGACTGTTTGCTTCTTTATATATAAAAAAACTAAGTGCTATTAATTTTTCTTAACACCTTTAATGTAAATATATTTTCAGAATTTAATGAATGTGTAAATTTTCTTCCCGTACTCACACTGCCTGCTGTTAGACAAATTAGTTGCAAGATTCCATAATATAAAACATTAGAAATTAGACCTGAAAATATTTCTACTTTTTAGTATTCAGAGATTATACTATATTTAGTAATTGTTTGTTTTATTTGTGGTGTGTAGTACCTTGAAAATCGATCTTTTCTATTAGTTTCATCGTTAATTTGTGTTTGAGTAAAACCTCTATCGTAACATTTTATGCTTAGTGCATTTATTACTTGTACTCATTTGGAGCCAACTGTTTGCTGAATATGAAATTTTTCTTTCAGAATCCAATCTCTTTGGATGGATTTGGGCACCTTTAGTCTGATATGTCAGCATTAAAACTGAATCATTTGACATTCATGCGTCAACTTGAAATTTTTTGGAGAGGTTATTTTTTTTACAGTGAGATCTTGGGTTATTTTTTGTTAGCAGTGAAAAACTAATTTTTGAAAATATATAAATTAGTGATTAAAATTGATGCTTTTCTTTAAATTCTCTACTATAATTGAATTTGATTAATTTTTCTCTTACATAATGCTCTCTGTTAAAAATAGGAATTTATTAGTTTTACGATATTGAAAAGCTGCAAAGAGGTTTGTTAAGTCTTTCAAAATTTCATTTGGAACTAAGCTTTTCAACTATGAAATGATTGTTTAAAATGCCATCGTTCTAGAATTTTGTGTCATTGCAGTTGTGACTCAATTTTCTGTTTTTATAATTTTGTGAAATGTATTGTTTTCTCTCCACTTCGTTGTATTCCGATGCATTTTTTAGTTTTTGCATCTGCGACTGCACTTGCACAAACAGAAGTGCAAATGAGGGAAATGTATTGGCTGGATTTTTGACTTTATGGGATTTTGTTTCATAGCTGAAAGTCGTGCATGGAATGCGTAAACATGTTTTCTTTTTAAGCAGGTTCTTTCCCCCTTGAGGATAATTTTGTTTCTCACCTCTTCGCTCTACAAAAATCAATACATTTTTCCCTTGGATTTAAATACCTTGTTTCAATAGAGAACATGATTCAAATTTTCTTGTGATTTGTTATGAAAGTATGCGAAATGTATTTTCCTTTGGAATGAAACGTGACAATGAAATATTGCTTCACACCGACCACAATAAAAATTCATTTAAGCGAAAGTGGATCTAAAGTCTGATAGTTTTCGAGATTTTTCGCAATGTTAATGAATGTATAGTTAATTTTAATAAAGCATTAGTAATGTAAATTTTTAATTTAAAAATAGCTATCAGTATATAAATAATTTGAAGAAAGCTTCAGTACCTATCATTTTGAAAATAACAATTCAGCTACAAAAGTTCAACTAACAGTCTAAAAGGTAGGAAAAAATTAAAATGTGAAATTCCTTTATTTTTATGAATCGGCAGATATGCGGAATCGTAAAATATCATTCGCATATCCTCACTGAAAACAAAATATGGAGGTGAAATGAAACCAATTTTTAGTTGGATGAAATGAACCAAAAGAAATTTGATAGATTGACAATATTTTAGTATTATGATCAAAAGACCCGAGTAAAACTTGAATTATCCAAATCAGATTGTATTAGAAAGTAAGCAGCGTAGATCCAAGGCTGATTAGGAAGAATCCAACTGAAAGTTAAACTTAATTTAATTAAATGTATATTTAGAGGGTGATAGAAAATATAGGGCGGACAAAAAGTCCGAAAAAACTTGAAAATTTTACTAAACCCAGAAAACTTTGCATAATAACAAGCGGTTTGCAGGTTGAGACTCGTATCCGATTTTTTTTTTTGGGGGGGGGGGGGTTAAAAGAGTGGATAGGTTTCGTTTTGTACATAAAGAAAAGACAGCCAAATAACACAAGTAATGTTATGAATAATTTTTATAGCAATATGTGTTCCACATTCAGATTCTGCCGCTAAATGTTTCCATTTCGACTGCAACGAGCGCTGAACGTGCTTGCCTTAGCTTCGATTGTCGGGAGCTTACACGATCCAGTTTCCTCGAATCGCTGAGAAAGCTTTACGAGGCCAGCCACTGTTAAACCTTAGATCGCGCCCATAACTACTTGCCAAAAGCAAAACTCTGCATGCTCCTTAGCATTCTCGAGCCAATTTACTTTTTATGTTTATCTTATTTATCGCTTTTGAAAACCATCTTTTATATTTACCTCTCCCCCCACCTTCTTTTGATTTTTTTTTTCTTGTCTCCTCTGGAATTTTTTAACCAACGGCTGTTTTCAGGGCTAAATCCCACTGCTAAGAATGACAGTAACAAGTGTGATTTTGAAAGTACTGCATTTTCAGTTCTTAATGTAAATTTCACATGCCAATTTTGAATATAAACAGCAATATGCTAGCAAGCGGAGTTTAAAGCGATATATTTCAAAAATCCATCTGGGAAAAGAACTTTTGTGAGGATTGCAATCGAAAATTCAATAAGGCATGAAACCCAAGATCCACATATTATCTTTCTTCAGCTGTTTACAAACTACTTTGCCATTTTATGCCCTCCATGGCGCTCGTTACGTAAATGAACATGGTATTGACGTGGAGAAAGATTTTTAACATTTTAAGAAAAAATAAAATGTTAAGAATCTATAGAAAAGGATATTAAATGTAAATATATTGCAGAAAGAGGGTCGAAACAATATGGAGGTATGAAACATTATTTGTGTCACCCCTCGGATTATTTTGATAACACAAATGATGAAGAAATAATTTTTTTTATGCCCTTCAAACATAAAAACATCAGAAGCTGCTCATAGAAATTGAGAAGTTTTTCATGTAAGTCATGAAATATATGCAGTTATCATCTAAAAGGCGAAGCCTTGCAGAAAAATTATTAACTAATGGGGCTTTGATAGAAGTATTTGAGTCAAATGTTAAGTAAATTTACTTTAGTAATTATTCATCTCAAATATAATGTTAATGAATTTTGTAATAATTATGAAAATATTAATAACTAGTTTTTTTTTTTCTTTTGTAATCATAATTCTTCAATAATATCACTCGAAGTTTCACATATGAAAAGTATTTATTTTAAAAGCATTAATTTTCAAACCTAAGTTAAAAGAAATTACAGATAATTTAAAAACGCGAGCATAGAAAATATGCTTTAATGCATTCATATATGCTTTATTAACAGTCATATACGAATGGAAAAACGCGTTTTAAAAAATATACTGTACAAGTAAATGTTTGGCTATAATAATCAAGGCTGTTTTGTTTAAAGACACAATATTTGGTTCGATAGTGCCTTATCTTGTATGCCAAAAATCTCTTGCAACCTCGAAGCTTGAGCATGCACAGTTTTGCCTTTGTAAAGTTGTTACGGGCGCTGGCTAGGTCTAGTCTCCAGTCTCCACATTTTTCTGCAGCCGGAATTTACGCAGTGCAACAGTCGCTGATCCCTGGCTCTGGTAAAACAGCTTCACCGACAAAGCTTAGTATTTTCCACGTGAGATCCTTGTTCAGATGGTTGTATGACTTTCCGTACTGACCATAAAACTGTCAATCAATGGTCTTGTTTACTAGGCGGTTGTGTTATTAAGATCAGCTCTAATAGAAGTTACAACATTTTAAACGTTATCTAAAACTGTAAGATTTGGGCGAAAGTTAATATGATATTTAATACAATTCCATGAGTTTAATACTATCTGAATGCTTTCCACTTTTTTAATATAAAGCATGAATTGCCTTTCAATAAATTTATTTAAAAATGTGTGATAACAAATCAGTGGCATATTTTTTCTCATTTAAATGCTGTATCCATTTCGACACAATCTAGATTGAATAAATGCATTATTTTACATAAATGAAACGATTTAGACTAAACGAAAGAGTTTTGGTTTCATTAGTTTTTGCTTTATTTCTTCTTGATTCATTAAGTTCGATGTTATTTAAATATGGGCACTTAAAAAAAATTGTTCCTTAAGTTTGAAGTACAATCAAATGAGGTTAGTGGTATTGGTGGAATGATTTGTAAAGAGGGAATAGTTGCGAAAACAATTCTTGAAATGCTGCAAGTAGAAACAAAGGTTACAATTTACGGATGTTAAGTTTTGCAAAAAATAAATAATAAATAAATAAATTTCCAGAGTAGAAGAGCCATTACAGATTTAAACTTTTCTGTTCATCATCGTACATTTAATTTCTGTATACTTTTTTTTTTTTTTCTAAATCTGTACTGTGATAAAGATAAATTATTTATTCATTGAATAACTTTGCATTTTGTATATGAAATATTGCAAGTAAATGGAAACAGCGTATTAAATCAGTATACTAATATATTGCTAACTGAACATTTGCATCTACAGATGTTAGATGTATTCAAATTTAATTTTTTTTCCAGATGCGCTATTAATTAAACCGTAATCCAAATCTACTCTTGAAAAATAAAACAGAATAAAATATGATTTTTACATTATTTTATGCCATATATATTGTACAGAAATTGTAATTTTTTTAACGAATCATTAAAATATTGATAAATGAAATTCTAATATATTGTTGATGAGTGTATTTCATTTACACTTTTGTTGAAATTTTTACTAATTAACTGTATTTTTTTCAATACTTTATTACTTCCAATTTCAGAAGCATTCAGGCTTGTTTTAAACCTTCTAGGAGCCTTGAGGAAATATAAACCTCGAAGCCCCCTTTTCCCTCCAAATTTTTCTCGAATTTAATTTAGATTTTATTTAGCAATTTTAAAAAGTAAATTTTGAAAAACTGGTGTCGCAATTCCCTTTGTAAAAAAATTCATTTCAGTATTTTACATATAAAAAAGTGCATTGTTAAAATGTAAAATTAACTTTAAACAAAATATTAAAAACAACTTTCTATACCACACCCTACTATAAAAAATATTATAAAAGGAGGGAAAATTTTTTTGACTGTAAAGCTCCAAATTTTGTAGAATAATAAAATAGCATAACGAATAGCCTGTAAATGGTAATTAGGAATATTATTAGAATAATGTTCCAAAATTAATTTAATCAATACTTGATTTTCACTTGAATAAATTTGACTGCCCTCTGACATTAAATGAAAGTATAAAACTAAAAAAAACTTTCTACAACTGCTAAAAATTATCAAGAGCTTCGGGTCCCTTGCCAATTTTACGTGTTTAATAATCTTGCCCTCCCTCCCTCCCTTGATTCTAATTATTTAAATAATCTTGTTGGATATTACAGCTCCTCTTACGAATCTGTTGGGAATTTAATTATAAAAGGCTTTAAGGGCGCGTTTCGATGTGCCCATTGATTCAGACGCCTCCTTCCCCCCGTGAAAACAAAGTGCATGTTGCTGACAATTTACTATGAGTCCACAGTTTACAGAAGTCCAGCCGAGATCAATATAAGATTTCAAAAGCAAAAAGAATAGTTTCTTTATTGAAAGAGATATAACTTTCTACAACTCTTTCTGTAACAATAAAGAAGCTCTTATTTCCTCAAAGTGATGCGAGTGAACGTTTACCTGTAATTTACTCTCAACCATAATATGTTATCTCTGAATTTTTCATTTAAAATTATTTAAAAATTAAAGTTTTAAATATTCAGACTTTAATTTAAAACTTTTAATTTATAAAATAAAATTTTCTTTCCAGAATAAAAGTTTGTGTGTGATATCATATAATAATATTATATGCCTCTATCAGTTTGTTTTAGAAGATAGACCATTGTACGTAGAGATATTAATTTAGCATAAATACATTTTGGAGAAAGAAATATACAATTCAGTACATCTTAAAATATTAACACAAAAAATATTGTCTCTAAAGTAAATTAACTTTAAAAAATTCACCAGTTTTATTGGTTTATTCGTCTTCATGTTGTGTGTTTTTATTCCGTTAAAAATATCTCTTGGATTCCATTTATGTTTTATAATCAAGATTTTCCGTTTATATTTACGTATGAAAAATTAAAATTTTCATGTAAACAAAAATGCTAGATTTTTAAATATGAAATATTATGTATTTTTATAACTCTATTAGGCTTACTTATTTATTTCAAATGTGTATGAATTATTTATTTGATTACCGCAAATTGAACAGATTTAATTTCCTGTAGCAAGAATCTTACATCTATTAAATTTTCTTTGATTTATGTGTTATCAATTTGCAGAAATGGACCATTTATCTCAAAACAATTGGAGTCGTCTGTGATGGTAGTAGTTAAATTCAGGTGTATTTTTTATAATAGACTTTCGCTATTTTAGATTTATTTTAAAGTTTATTAATTTTCATTTAACTATATTTGGTATACTTTGACAGTGAATGAATAATTCAAAGCGTTGATATGATTTGCCAACATCTTTGATATACACTACTGACCAAAAGTATTGTACGTTTTTTTTTTTTTAAAGCCCTTTGGAAGTAATATTTTTTCCCATTTATTTTTATCTCAATATGCTAAATTAGTCGAAAGGCAAGATGTAATTAAGTTATTAAAAAAAGTTATTTAATTTTTAAAAAAATCGAACCAAATGCACTGGTTATCATTATCCGAATTAATTTTGGTTCCTCCGAATAAAATAAAGGAAAAAAAATTCAGATACTTTAGATCTGAAGGGATAATAAGTTAACTGAGTAACTTAACATAATATTTGGTTGGGTCGCCTCTGGTTTCGATCACAGTATACTCTTTTTTAGGCATAGAATCCATAAAGTGTTGCAACACTTTTTTCGATATTTATGTTATTATTTATTAAAGTTCTATTTTTGTTCTGGAATGATTATCCCACCCATTCCCTTTCCCATTATACTCCATATATTTTCAATGAGATTTAAATCTTTCCTGGCCATGCGAAAAAATTACCATATTTTGCAAAAGCAGCTTTAACATAATAAGAGTGTTTCAATATAATGGTCAGAATTTAACTGAAATGAAATTTAATTTTTTTTAAAGCTTGTCTTTTTTGATATATGGTAGGGTGTTGATCTTGCTGAAATATCAATTTCTGCCTTGGGAATATGTCACGAGCGCTGCGAAACAAATGATCTTTCAGTACACCTGCATACTTGTCACCATTCATGGTTCCCTGCACAAAGTGAAGTCATTCAGTTGTCTGATATGACATGCACCCCCTCACCATTATGCTTTCTGGGTGTTATGACGTACAAACCAGGCACTCAGGCCTCAGGATCACCGTTGCTTATCGACAAACACGACTAGGCTTGAAAAGCGACTTCCGTCTCTGAATAGACCCATTCCGAAGTACTACACACTCCAATCAGTTTTTCCATATTGCTTTCGTCAGTTTCGATTTTTCTTGTGCCTTACAGCTAGCTTAATAAGAGCGACCTTCGTACTGTTTCGGGACTGACTTTCAAATCTATCTTGTCACTGCATATTTAGAAGATAGCAATCACTTCTAGGCTTTTTATCTGCAGTTCCTTTTGTTTCGAGTGTCTTTAGGAGGCGATTGAGCAGCATTTGAAATGTTTTCTTGAGAGATTAAAATAACGTCATGGCGCTTCTCAAAAGTGAATTCACACATTTTCAAAAGAAATAAACAGTTTCAAATGAAAGGCAATGCACTTCGGCATCTCCACAAACGAAATGAAATCCTTCGCAGTCGGAGTGATTTTATAATCAACTATGAGGATGACACTATCATCGCAGACGATTGCTTCACAATAGATGACGCAATATCTGGAAACTTCTCCATCACATTTGTACTAGAAAATATCACTTTAAATGAAAAAAAATATATATTACTTTACGGGTCTTATTCTTGGTAAAGCGTGAAATTTCCCAAATTTGCATTGCTATTGACTAGTAGTGTATTTCGTCTTGTATTTTAAACTTGCCACCTTTGGCGACCAGTTAGTCCGCTGTGATTAATGATTGCTGAAAATTTCTATTTTTTCTACAAATCATTCTTAAACTTCAAATTTTGATAAATAAGTGATTTCAAAAGCCTTCTCTGCTTCACTGTTTTTATCTTCATTATGCTTCAGGTTCGTTCAGTTTTCTGTTGTTGTTTTTTATCTATATTTTACGCACATAATATTTATTTTTTCAATTATATCACAAATAAAATCAGCAACATTTCAGAATTGGAGGCAGTAAAAAAATGCTGTTTCGTTCTGAGGTTAAATCTTATTCGTAAATACAGAAAATATAAAGAAACTAATTTCCAATTTACCTTATATTGAAACCGACTCATCATTGAAAAGAAACCAAATCTTCATATCCTGGTCATAATGATAGGGAAGAAAAAATGTAATATTCGTAACAAGACAAGTTGAAATATTCGTACGATCGGTTTTGAGTTCCTTTTCAACAGTGAAATATATCGTTTCAAAAAATTTTTGGAATATTGCAAAAATTAATTAAATATAAAAAGAAAAATTATATGGGTTAAAAATTTAATATAATTAGTTTTTTTTTTAATTTTAAGATGTAAAAACTATTTTTCTGCTGTAAATTCTTAGAAAATTATTACGAAAAATTCAATTAAAATAAATTTTCGAATAATTAAAATTCTATTTAAAAATTCGAGGAAATCGATCCGAAAATTCTAAAGTAATTTATTGAAGTTTGACGATTGATACGAATATGTCCCACTACCGTTCACATTATTGCAGATATTTAAAATCTACAAGTGTGGTTGATTTTTAACATTTTCTTTTTGAGGTCTTTGTGATGAATTGTATCAAAATTAATACTGGCCATAAAATATTTTGAAATTTTTAAAACCAGAGAGAAGAGGGGGCTGTACAAAAAAGTATTTTTGTAAGCATTATAAGAATTTTATTGATGTCTGTAAACTTTTACTCGGGTCCATTAACTTTCTTCGGAATGATTTTAATCCCTCATCATTCATTGTTCATTTTTTATTTTATTGTTATTATGATTGTATCTTAAATCTCTGTCATTCTGCTGTATGCTTCCCATTTAGTTTGGAAGAGGGCAAAAGCTGTCTTTGGAAATAAGCTATTTACCAGAGAGTTTATAAAAGGTAAAATTCATGCTAATGTTTTACTGCTTGATTTAAGATAGAATCAGTCTGCGTACTCCAAGTCCTCCCTCCTCAAACTTTGGCTACAACTTGATAAAAGTAAAAGGAAATTAGTTTCTCTCTCCGTTTTTGTAAATTGCCTAAAAACGATACATTCAATCCTAAAAATGATTTCAGAAGGAATTGTGAGGCTTGAAAATCTGATTTTTCAAGCAATCTAGGGAAAACAGGGCGGGGGGGGGGGGAAGCTTCATTTCTTCCATTGACAATGTTCACCTCACCAGAGAGGTAAAACTTAGTCTAGTCATATTGATTCTAACTAAAATAATTAACGCAATAGAACATTAGTCAGAAAATTTTCCAGGTTAACTGGTCACCAGTCTATATCAAGATTGCGAAGTTGCCATCTGTTCCAGTGGAAACTGTAAAACAAAACGTCAAATTTTTAAAAATATAATTTATGATGACATAAATATCTATTTGCATGAACAGGGGGAAAGGGGTATGGGTAGTAGGAGAGAAGAAAAAAAAAAAACTCGAATATTTTTTTTTTCTTTCTTTTAAAGTATCTACTTTTTTAAAAAATAATTTTTATGGAATTTAACTCGAATAGCAACCGAGCGTTTTATTTTGTAAATAAAATTCGTTTTATTCTTCAACTTTAAAATGTTTCCCCCTTTCGATGCAGCGACTCGTGGGAAATGCATTTACGTTTCATCATTAAAATTCTGATTACATTTCTCTTCTACCACACAGCGCCTCCTAACATAGCTAGAATGCTTGACACTTGGTAGTTAGAAGAAGTACTTCACATTTTGACTTTTCATTAAATTTTGCTCATTAGACGGAATCCGCAAAAGGCATTCGGAACTTCTGAGAAGATCTTGTTTATCGTTCGCCATGCTGATCGGTTCCTTAATTTTCAGTCAGCCGATCGAATTTTAATGATTATGTCCCTGGCTTTACTTTTCTTAATTGTGAACACCTTTTTGCCGTGGAAGGATTCTTCTCGAAGTGCTCAGTCTTTTGAAAAGACGCGTGGTAGTTAGGAGAAGTACTTCATATTTTAACTTTTCTTTAACTTTTACTCATTAAATGGAATTTCGGAACTCGTAAAAATCATTGAAATCTTCTTAGATGTCTTGTTTATTATTCGCCTTTCTGTTGTTTTTCATGATTTTCAGTCAGCCTTTCGAATCTGAATGATTATGTTTGTTATCTCTAAAACTTTATTTTTCTCAACTGAGAGGACCTTTTTGCCTGAAAGGTATCGAACTTAGCCAAGATGATATCCTTTTCAGTAATAGTCAGCAATCGACTCGCGGAACAGAAGCCTCCTTCATTTCCAAAGCATTTGGTTTATGTATTTAGTGAATAGATCATTATATGTTGCAAAGAAGCAGGCGAGAAATAATTTTTACACGAAACAAAAACCTTCTTAGAAGAGTCATGCTGCCGTTTTATTTTAAAATTCGTCACCATACTAAGGTTTCATATTTATAAGATCTGAATTTTGAAATTTATTTTTTCTCTCATTTCCCAATGAGCTAGAGTGTTTAAAAATGATGCCATGGGGTATTCCAAATAGGTTATTTTCAGAATTTAATGTTCCGTCGATCGATTAAATTTAATTGGTACTGTGTCTCCACTTGTTAATGAAATTGATAACAAGGTAACATAAAAGGGACCATAATGGAACTGAAACTAAAAATAAGGAAATATATAATGAAATTCATAAACAACGTTTTACAGATGAAACAAAAAACTTGAAAACGTGAGGTACTAAAAGCATTTCGATTAGGGAAAAAAACCCGCTGTGATAATTATAAAGAAAATTTCTAAATATTCTTAATATTTATTATGAAAGAGTGTTCAACATTTTTCTATTTCGATATCCAGATTTTCGATTTTCCAAACCATATTCCACTTTTTTATATCCACCATCTGCTATCTATGTTAAACTTCAATGAAGAATCTACACGATCCTTTATTGTTATAAGAATAATGGCATGTGTTTTGAAGAATTTCCACTTTCAATTATTACTTAACTACTCTTCGTTGTCATTCTAAAATGTTAAATTCCCGTTCTTGCTGATGCAAGAATGTTGAAATCTGGGAATAATTAGTATCATGCGTTTATTGCTCATTTCTTTTAAACGCCCTCCCTTCATGAGAAAACGTACTTAATCATGTTTTTAAAGCCATTAGCTAAACTATTGTTTCTTTCTTATTTGTTTAGTGTAAGCGACTGCTGCCATTGACAATTTTCCGACAGAAACCAAATTCTTTGTATTTGCTTTAAGCTGAATCTTTTTTCAAGTATTAAAACGTAGAATTGATTAGATTTCGTTCCCTAAAAACTTGAAAATAGCACTTAAATTGTGAGAATAAAAACGGTCTTTTGTGTGTATGCGTCTGATGTCTTTCCTGCATTTCTTTTTTCCTGTCACTTAGTTACTCAAACGCTTTCACCTAGACGGATGAAATCTACAATTTTTTTTAAGAGAGAAATCTCTTCAGCAGTCTGTCTGCTTGTCTGAATATAATAGTATAACTACAATGCTAAGCAGATGGAATTCGGATCACAGATTAATCATCTAAATTGTTGATAATACATCAAATTTAGAACCAGATACGTAAAGGGGCTGTCTATTTCTCAGTCTCTACTTTCGATTACTTGTAATAAATGGAATTTGGTATGTGAATTTGTGACTACAAATATAATTAAGTGCCAAATGCATTCATTAGAGAGTATGCGGGCGTGACTACTCCCGCTAATTAGTTGAATGCAAATGATTATTTTACAGGCTTATACCAGCATTGCTAATGAAGCAACTGAAAAAAACCAATCAATTCTGTATTATAAGTATCAAAAATAATCAATTAAAGGCAATCTTTCGATTAGGTTTGTAAACTGTACTTGGAATAGTTGCCTTCAGTGGTGTGATTTTCTTGCCTTTGTGAAAATCTTACCACGTAATCGTTGTTCTGTTCATCTGAATTGCGCTAACGCTCACTTCTTTGTCAGTAAGTACGAAAAATTATCTGTGTGACTGGGATGCAATATTCAATTTCGCCTGATATTTAATTATTTAAGAATTATTTAATTGCGAGACAGGCAAACTTAAGCATTTGAACTCAGTGGTTTTTATCCTTGATAATAAACGGAGGGAGAAGTTATTCTTTAAAAGTTGTGTGTGTGTATTTTTACTTTTAACCAGTCTCGATCATCGTGGCAATTGGTTACTGGTTTTTGTTGTTTTATTGGTGTAATATTTCCTTGGTAAACTTTAAGTCCTCTACCCAACTCTCTTTTAGTATGCAACAAAATAAGGAAAGAGGGCAATCATCGCATATTGCACCGTTTTCTACTTGTTTACATTTACGGTAAATTATGTTGAGAGTTTGCTATTGGAGATATATATAATTGAAATGTGATGTAAACAAGAATAAAAAAAACGGCATTATAGCATGATAAAATTTCAATTCTTGCTTTTGATATATACCTTAGCTGCAATCAACTTTCGTGAGAATATTTACTAGAAACAAGGATTTTTTCTTGAATTATGCGAATACTTTATTTTCTTTTCTGTGGAACTTCATTCATTCAAATTTCTTCCAGTTCAGTCGAAAGTCAAAGTTCAAAATTGTTTCTAATTGTTTTTCTGAATATTTTCTATAGTCGTAAATGAATAATATCTGAAGACTTTTTATTCATTCAAAGATTGGAAGGATTAAAAAAAAAGTTATAGCTTTTTAGTATTCTAACTGGTTAAATGTGAACTGTACCATTTAAGTTTTACTACAAGTCGTTGTATTCATAGTGTATACTGTTTATTGAAATTATTTCCACTTTATTCTAATTTTCTAAAATTTTAATTATTTATTAAATATTAATGGGTATTCTTTTCTAGCTTTTGAAAGTTGTCTTTCCTTGCGACTTTTCTGTGCTGGATGGTACCTTTTTCGCTTAAAGGACTGGAGATATCGATCTCCTTAGACCTCCTCTTGAAATGTGCAAAAAGCTTTTACCTTCGGGATTTCGAAGACTAATAAATTCAGCCGAATTTTCCTTTCGTTAAAAGCTCTCAGTCCCTATTTATAAAATATTAAATTATTGACACGCAGTGGTTCAGTCAACAAGGCTCCCAAATTGCTTCGAGATGGCACTTAAATACTACCGTCAAGCTTCAGATCCTTTAATAGGATTACAAAGACTTTTCAATCTCTTTCGCGCCTTTTGTTTTGCTTCGAGCTGCCATCTCGAAGGTAGATTCGCCATTTTGGGTCAGAATGTGCTTCTTTTATGGATGAATTAATCCCCCCCCCCTTCTTAAACATTTATAAAAATTATTATAAATTAATCTTAAAATCAATTTTTCTAAACTTCATTACCACATGACTCAACTCGTGGGAAATTAAAATTTAATAAATTGAGTAATTGGTGCTATGCATTAATGAGTGTTTGAAAAGCATGATTTAAGTGTTGAAAGCAGAAAACATTTAAGAATTAATGAATAATGAAGATTTGAAAACTAAAATAATATACCATTTCGCTCATACTCTTTAATAACGGTACTATTCTCTGCCTCTGCATAAAATTGCGAACCTTGACATTGCACGAGTTGGCGATCAATATGCAGATCTTTGGCGTGAATCTAACATTTTAACTGAATCTAGTGTGTGATCTCTGGTTTGGGGCTAATGTACAAGCATCTGAAGATCGAATATGCATTTTGAACCACTAATGACAACCAAAATTTGATGCAATATTATGATTGTTACACGATCATTAACGTGATTCATTCGCTTAAAGTGCAGAAAGTAGAGGGGACATCCTTGGATATATCCGATTCAAAACGTGATAAGTTTTGAATTATCCCATGTAAATACATGCAAAAGTATAGACCGACAGACGATCAGCCCTTCAGTAGATGTTGTTTACGATTTCGTTTTAGATGTTAAGGCCTGTTTACCAAATTTTATTTGATCTTCGTCTTTATGTTTCGTAATTATTTTGTTCACTTACAATCGAACAGCCTAACAGAGAGGTTACTTCTGAATGGATTGTAATCTATAAATTTGGAATGTAATATATAAATTTGGTATTACTAAATTTCATCCATATAGCTCCAAGCCGTTTTTAGTGATAATGTTTAGACATAATTCCAAAAATATATATAATTGTTCTGACTTATAAATTTTTTATTACATTACTTTCAGTTTATTTCGTATACGAAAAAATAAAAATTAAAAACTCGCAAAAAAAACCCTTGCTCTGTAAATAATGAAATTATTAATTAACTAGAGCAAATAAAGTTTATTCGTGATTTTTTTGAAGAAATTGTTCACCTTTTTTTAGTTTCAATTTTTTAGAATTAACAAAAATATTTATTACTCCTGGACAGGAAAGAACGATTTAGTCGAGTGAAACCTCCAGATAAAAAAATAAAATTACTTTAAAAAAAATACCGACTCTTTACAAAGTGTTTACATTTCTTCGAAATAACTCTGAATGATTGTTTTTGTAAAAAATATTTGAATGGCAAGTGCTACAGCTCGAGCCTAAAATTATATTTATAGTTTAAATACCCAGAATATCGCTAATTTCTTAAATTGCTAAATTTAGGATAGTTTGTTCTTTTTTGTTGAATATCTACTAAACTAAGATATTTAGAGAAAACACAGTTAAAAAAGTAAATTTGCTATAAAGTTCAGTAAATTTTTTATACAATTATTATTTCAAATTTGACTTAACTACAGATTGGATATTACAGCTGTAGCTATTCAAACTGCTAGGCTAAAATGAGCAACATTTAATATGGAAACTTCCTTCGATGTTTTCGTGCAAACCATAGATAAAATAATTTTATTTCAAGACAATTTTGTTAAAGTTTGCACATACTGATGTGTAATCGGAATCATTATGACAGGAAATGATTTTAAATATTTTGTAAAAAAATTCGATCATCTTGCCATGTTTGCTCGCAAATCTCCCTCGCTCATCGTGTTTCCAAATTCCGCATGGAAAGTATCTATTTACGAGCAGTGGCAATACTTATATTCCCAAAACCAATGAAAACTTCATTACAAAATTCAGAGAAGCTGTAAGAGATGTTGTCTTGGATATATTTAAATTTTTCCTGAGCAATATATTTTTAAAAGTATCCCTAAAAAAGTTATATCTTGTTGATTTGGTTCTTTTATGAATATTTTGAAATGAATATGAAAGCAAATTCGGCTGTATTTTATTTTCTATGCGTTGACTATTGAATCCATACTTTTTACTTGTTTTTCCTTCGTTTCACATTTTGGATTTCCCCTTGTTTTTTCTTTTTATTTAATCCCATTTCTGATTCTTGCTTGATGGACCCTTGAAGTGATTCGACATGAAATTATGAAGTTGAAAATTATCATGTTATTGCTACAGCTACTAATGAACAGCATATGGAAATTTACCCTTCTTTTGCTTTAAAGCACAGAAAATGCTGAAAAGTTTACCCATTGGTTTTACCCTTTATCAACACACATTATTCCCCACATATATTATGCTAATGTCAATAAGCAGTGCCGTAATACACACGACTGGTGTTAAATGTTGCCTGTCTTTCGAACTTGTTTGTAAAGGAATCTAAAGAAATATTGGTGGTAGCTTCAAAAACTTTAAATTCAAATTTAAAGTGATCATACTTGCTTTTGTTAACAATAATGCTAAAATTTCAGCACCAAAAAACAACTTGTGCTGTGGAAAAGGAGGATACCTGATATGCTTTATTCTACAATATGTAAGTTCAGATACAGCGATCACAATTTTGTTCATTCGAGCTTTCTGTAAGTGTACAAGTCTAGTTCGTTATTTAACTCGGGAAGACAGACATGCCTCGAAGAAAGAAAGGGGGGAAAAAAAGCTTCTACTAATGCAAGATACTGTACTGTGATGATATTGTTCGACATTCTAATTCTGAACGACATCATAGTGTCTTGTGCTTCTATCGAATCATCTACCAAAGCTTTGATCTGGCTCGTTTATCTCCTACCATGACATCTCCAGGTGCGGAAGAGAAAAATCCTCTCGAGTTCGATTTGAACTTTCCCCCTCAAAATGAAATCAGATGTTGCTATTGAATCCCTTCTTCAAACAATGCCTTGCTGCAGCAAGAAAGGGTTCATGAATGCATGTGATTGTCAGAAAGTTGTGCATTCTTTTCTCTTGGAGAAGCGAAATATGACAGACATCACTTAATTTGAAGATGTTAAGCTATTATCCCCAAATTATAAAGATACAATATATTTACATCTTCAACTGACTGAAGAGAATAAGTAGGAGCGACAAAACTTAAAAAGGTCTATTCTGGTCAGTCAAAGAGGCAAAACTATAAATATTTGTTAATAGTTGCGGCCTGTTATAAGAACTTTTGAATATTTTTAAGAATTTTTATTATTTTATGATATGAAAATTTCAAGCTGTAGTGACTAATATCAGCTGGAACATGCATGCTTTTTCTTGAACAATTGTGTGTCGTGAAATAGTTTTGCAAACAGTCTATTGTACTTAACTTGTAGCAAATTTATTCTCTTGTAACTTTGTCCGTACGAGGTAAGCTTTTAACATGTAAAAGATAATCAACAAAAACGATAAAAAATCTCAGTTTTTATAACTTTTGAGATGTTTTCGTGTGTGCTATTCTAGAACTCAAACAGAAACGATTCTTGGACTCAAACTGTAGCAAATGTATTCTGGTTTAAATTTTAATATTTTCCATAAAATTAACTATCTAAGAATATTTTGAAGAAACATAGAAGAGAGAAAGGCTTTTGATATCGCGCAGTTGTTCTCCAAGGCTGAAAGCGCCTACTCAAGAAACATTGCACAACATTTTACGTACCAAAATGTACCATTTGACTGGACTAGTTGACATGTTCGAATGTGTCGGGGCGAATTAATTTCGCATTGTCCAAAGGGTAAAGTAAATCTGTAGATACGCACATGCAGCTGTAACACTCATTTAGCATTTCATGAATTTGATATCAATTCGTAATTTTTTGTTATTTTGTAGCAAATTATAACGAAACAATGGCCAGGGGAATAATTAAAGAAGTGAAAAATGAATTTTCTCTTTCTAAAGAAGAGTGACTCAATATGGCGGCTGGTTCCATTTCTCCCTATAGTCTTTTAAAAGAAAGCCAATGTCTAATGCGACGAGGGAAAATTGGATTAGACAAGTAAAGGGAAAAGTTAAAAAAATGGAAAAAGGAATGAGGAAGTCTTTTGAATTACGGTGCAAATGGATTTACCAAAACCTCGTTAAATTTCAATAATCCTAAAGCCTTCGTCGTCGCAAGTAATTTGTTTATTCTTTTCAGCCATGTGGAGGATTTAATTTACTTTTCATTCTCATTTTTTCCACCCTGCCAGCGCGTCTTTTGATTTGTATAAAATTCACCGTGTGTGTGCTCTCCTTCTCTAAAAAGATATTCGCAAATATTTGTCATTAGATTAGCGCTTTCTTCTAAATTCTTGTCTTTAAATCTGTTAAATAAAAAACTAATTGCGAGATTCCATTGTGCGCTTGCCTCTTTTTTTTTTTTTTCCCTTCTTCTCTAGAAGGGCTCATTCCAAAATTATGAATCCTTTTTTGGGTGCTATCATAAATCAGTAGCAAAACAAATGGAAAAATGAAATTTTCAAATGATCCTTTGAATGTTTTCTTCCCTTTCTTATATTATTACGTTTCAATATCCCTGTTAAACTACGAAATGGATGTTGTCAAAATATATTTTCAATCTGAAGTAAATGAGAACATCCCTCGGATTATTTTGTAATAAATGCTTCAGCGTGCAGTCCTTGCACTTCTTGATTTTTGCTTAAATGGGTCGAATTTTTGATAAGCTACAAAGTGTTAGATCATTTTAAAGTTATAAATCTTTAATAGCATTCCCCCAAAATAACCATCAGACGCTTTCTTTGGAGCTCTTTAATGGCAGAAATGCGACCCTCGGTGCTGAAATTCGAGCATCGTACCCTTCCGAATGGGGCGGTTTGACATTCATATTCTGAGCATTTTTTCCCCCTTCTGTTAGAAAAACTGAAAGTTTCTGAAATGATTTAGAAAAAAATTTCAATTCTTATATAAGAATTGTAATTCTTATATATATTAAAATTAGTTAAATATTGAAATTCATATTAGTAACTTTATTTTATTAACATTTGAATATTAAAATTCTTATGTTTTATAATATATTTCTTTATTGGATTCGTCATATGTGTGAAAAAGAATTAAGATCTCATCTCATCATAGTTTCATCATAAGAGTACAAATTTTCCGAACTGAGGGAAAATTCGATCTTCATTAAATGTGAACAAGTTAAGTAAAAGTATTTGATAAAATGTGATTATGAAAGATAAATTTTAATTTTATCAATATCTGATCCAGGACTGTTATTTATTAAAAAGTTCTAATTTTGTATTGTCATTAGTATTACCGCCTTATTGAATTTTATATAAATTAATTACAACTGTTTACTATTTTTATACAATGACTTTTAAAACTCTTACGACGTCAACGCCAATTTTACGCCGTGTGTGTAAACCTTCGATTCCTAAGAGCGTTCGTAAACATCGGTAAAAACCGCTGTGTGTGTAACGCGATTTGAACGTTTTGCTTGGGTTATCTTATGAACAATAACTGTTTCGGCATAGATCATCCCAAATAATTCTTCCATTTCAAAATAGTAAAATGAACGAACAGCATTTTGCACTAACAGTTTTTCCATACCTACAATCCCCTAATATCGATGATTTTTAATATAAACATGCGACACCTCTTTGAAAGGCTCCAACTTTTATGAAATGACTGGTGAAAGATAAAATAAATCTCCCTATTTTAAATTTGTGATAAAACTTGCCCTTTTTTGTTAATTAGTATTTTACGACAAAATGTTACATGGCTTAGTATACTTTTTATTTTTTCGTAATTCTGTTTGTCCGTACTCGTGTAAATAAGAGCAATGTTTTGTTTCATCCAGTTGCAGTGCTTACTTGCTCTTGTATGACGGCGAATCACCTGACCGACAGGAATTCTATTCAATAAGGAATTTGTATGCTATTAGTTGTTCATTTTGTTTGGAATTGCTACAATCCTTCTTCCACGAAATTGTGTGCGTCTTATTTGATTCTCCGGAAAAGAGCAAAATGGTGTTTTGTGGTAAATTTGATCCACGTTTTCTAGATTGCAAGACTGTCTCCTCTCTTGCTACTTGATAATTCTTTTCATGTTCGATGAAATTTCAACACATGCACGGAATCATTTTAACCGAAAATTGTTAAACAAGTTCTTATTTTACGGGCTCTTCTAAGTAAAAAAAGTTGCATATTAATATTATTAGCGGCAATAAGTTGCATTTCGAATATAAATGCAATTACCGTCTCATTGATTTCCCTGACAATAAGAATAATTCTGGCCTGTGTTTCTTGTGCTCATATAATACTCTTCTTTTGAACTTAAGTGACATTTAAATGTTGATTCGTATCCCAGATTGTGAATTTTGATTTTCATTTTCATATATGGGGTCTTTCGATTTAAAATTAAAATTTTTTCCTAACATCTGTCCAAATTCCTGAGGCACAAGAAAAGCATTTCATTGTTCGAAATTCTGAATATATACACCCCTTAGTTTCTATAAGCCGCTCATCTGTACATAGTTTAAACTGAAGTTTCCTGAAAGCGTCTGTATATTGGAACCACAAAAATTCAAGAAATAGTTAACGGATATTGGAGATATTTATACTATTTTGTTGAGGAAGGTTATTAGGGAAGGTTTTAGTATATTAAAGTCATATCAAAATAAAAAAGGAGTTTCTATAATTGCCATTTTAATTGCTCCGCTCGCGGCCGAAAACCTATAACTGCGCATGTGCAAATTGATAGAGCTATAGTATGCATATGCGATACATTTCTTTGTTGGTATCTAATTTTAAAAAGCGATTCAAATCTCACTATGCGAAAGAAAGGAAACCCAGCCATTGCCGGAACTCATTAAATGCTCGATAAGGAAAATAAGAGGAAAGAAACGTTCGGTTAGCGAATATCGGAGAAAGAATGTGCACACTTAGAGTAGGACAGTTTTTTGATGAGCAAAATAAACGTCTTTCTATCAATTGTGCTGCAACTGAATTGCATAGAGGGAATGAATCTTCTAAGGAGCGAAATGATCTGCTGCCAGAGAAAGACTTTTAAATGTGAAACAAACGAGAAGAAGTGAAAAAACAAACATATATTTTTACACAGCTTTTCTATTGTGCATTTTTAGTGGATTTTTTTGTCTACGGACATATTTTTACCTTTTTAACAGTCTTAATACATCTGAATGTGTGTTTATAAATTTTTTTAGCTATTTTTGCTAATTTCTAAATATATTTTTATGTTTGTTTGTTGTTGCAAAGCATGCCCATGTCGTATCGGGTGAAAATTAAACTTGCGTTTAAAACTATTTTTTCTTCTTAGAGGCTTTGTCACGTGCAAAGCCTCTAAGTAAGCCATGGTAAGCCTATCTCTCCTCTAAGCCACGGTACTGCTACTTTCTGTCATATCTGATTCAGTGGTAAAGAAAATCAAGGTCATCTGTCACGTTTTGGTATATTTTATTTATGTGAATGAAATGCTTGCGTGACAACTGATATTTTGCGGAATGTTCTTAAATAATATCTCAGTTGATTACGTACATGTATTTGAATAAAATATGCAGATAAAATAATTAGCTAAAAAAAGAAAAATCCTTTTTTATTGTTTGATTTATAATCCAAGCATTAGATTTTATTTTTCCTTTTTAACTCCAATTGAATTTTATGCTGTGGAAAGTAAGCATGCGTTATAATGTATGTTTTTAAACTGATGCGATAACCAACAAAACTTTACAATCGGAATTAGATTTTTTAAAATTTACAATATGTTTGTCTTTTGTGTGTGAGTGTTGAAAATGGAGCGTGTAGAAAAAACTAACACTTCTATTGAAAGAGAAAGAAGCTCACTTCCAAGCTTCTGGTATTTGAATTTTTCTCTAACTAAACTGTACATGAGTTTCTTTAACAATATAACAAAAAAAAAAAAATAAGATTTCTATTTGCGCTTCAATCTACATTCTGTTTTCAGATGAAACGATCCAATCCGATTGTGGGCACCACTGCTATTAAATATATAAATTTTCAATACTGAGCTTATTTGAGGTGCCTATAGGGGTGAAAGAAAAGTGGGAATGTGTTTCCCTCATGAATCTGCGATCGCTCTCTTCTCACGGATCTTCTAAAAGAGCAGTGATTTCACATAATCAATCACCAATACTTCGCATTCACGCAGCAGCTTGCACATCTGAATCGCCACATTTACTGCTCTTGTCCTTACAGGACGGGCGATATCTTATTCCCCGGAGCTGCTTCTCCCTCCGCCAGTTGACTTTCTCATAGAATATTGAGTATCAACTCTACTGATTGGATTCATCGCGCGCAATTTCTCGTGCATGCGATTTTTGGATTGTCGTGACACTAAAATTTCCCATGGTGTTTCCCATCAAAGTATAGATAGATAGCAGATATTTTTTTCAAAAAAACACCAGCTTTTATTCAAACCTAGGAAATTTTAAGATAAACCGTAAGAAGAGACTTCAATACTAAAAACTTGAATTTCAGTTGATATGTAAAATTTTATTTCTTTGTTTTTAAGAATAACGGTAAATCGTACAATTAAATACTTTACAACTGGATAGTGTTAAATTACTTTCTTAATGATTAACAGAATGGAATACAACAAAATAAGACTCTGTAATTAGAAGTGAAAGCGAAAAAGAAATATTCTGTATGGTTTTGAAAGAATTTTTTTAAATTTAAAATCTTTCGTTTCATTTGCTTTCCTCGGTTAAGAAAGTCTGCATAAATTTAATTTTCCCGTTTTCTGATATTTGTCGATTGCATGTTTCCGAATTTCTGTGTTGGATATGAAATTTATTATAATTTTTTGTTATCTTCTGACGGGTTTCAGATCATCTAAGAACGTTGCGCATCATTCAAAGGCTAAATGTGCTGTAATTTAGAAAATGAATACCAACTCTAGTGCCATCTGACCATGGTTGGACCTTCTCTTGTTCGACTAATTCTACCCAACTCCAGAATGTCCAAATCTGCGGAAAAATCATTATTGTTTTAATATTTTATCTAGTTTGATTTACTTAGACTTATCCCATCATGTATATTCATATCTTGCTACTAATTTACCACCCACTTGAATGCTCCCTCTACTTCAAAACGTTCTTTTATTTTGAAAAGGGAGAAATTTTAAGCTTAACTACTCAGTTAGCATTTCTTTTGTCATAATTCTTTTTTCTTTCAGGGGGCGCCATCTAGTGAGAGCAAAGATCCGCCTGAAGATAATGGAGGCTGCTCCAGGTAAGAATAAAATAATCTTAGTCTTGAAATGGTGTAGTGAATATTTTCTTGTATGAACGTGATTTTTTCTTTACTTAGCGCTTAAAAGAAACTCGATGAACTTGTTTATTTTCATTTATGAAAATATCAACATAAATATTGTGTACTCCTGGTGGTTTCCCTCTGCACTTTTTCTAATATTAAAAAAAAAAAAAAAAAAAATGCTGCATTTTAAAAAAAAAACATTTCGCACAAAATGTTTGAAACGATTAGAAATGAAGCATATTTCTTTGGCGTGTTTTCGATTAAGTTATTCAGGTAGAAAATCTGTTTATTGGGCGTTCATAGTGTTTGAATCATTAGTTTCATTTCCCATTTTCCTAACTTTTCTTCGCCAAAAATGTATCTTACGAACGCTACTCTTTACTCAGGAGCTGATTATGATACAATAAAATTGAAACTTTTTACCGTCCAAGAAAAATGATCTGTGAAAGTGTGTGTGTGTAGTTTTTGTTCCTGCAAGGGTTCGAGTCCATATTAAAAATTTCTAATTATAATTTTATTTCTATCAAGTGACAACACCCAGTTTGGAGTGTAAATTCAAATTCTCCATTTTAAATGAATTCGAACACATTTTTCTTTTCAAATGGCATCATCTAATTTGGAGTGCATGCTCAAATTCTCCAAATTAAATTAACTCGAACACGCCATTAAAAAAGACAAATGCTGAATTATGAGTAATTGAAACTCTGGTTTACTGATGTTAAATGATAATAGACTGATTATAATTATTCTAAAGATTACAATACATTCCATATTATATTTTAAAAAACAGAGTAATCAGACTGAGATTTGATTAGCTAGTATTTGCAAACAAAAGGGATTTTATATTTAATATATACTAAAGAATGGGAATTGATTAAGAATAGCAGAACGTGCAGAGAGATTTCTAAAATAACTGAACTGAAACATAAGTTACTGAAAATTTGAAAAACGAAATACGAGAGGGTACAATGGCGAAAACATGTTTAAAAGCAAATAAACCACAAAAAAATCCATCAATGAATAACATTAGATTTTAATGACATTTTTAAATGGAAAGAAAATTAAAACTATTTAAGCCAGTTTTCATATTTTCGATTTTTGTTGTTTTTGCAAATAAATGAATATAAATGCCATGCCATAGATTTTCACTATTGAATCCATATTTTGGCTTGGTGAAATTTTCATCAAAAAATTCCGTTAGATTGGTAACGATTTTTGAGCAGCCAACTTGATGTTCTTTAACTTCTCTGAAAATAATTTTGAAGACATGTGTTGAATGTGTCAGGGCATTCAATATCTCTTTCCAAAAATGTTTTTTTTTAAAGCTAGGACAGTATGCTGAATTATGAAGCATTTGCAAGTTTGATTTTACACATCGAGAACAAAGTAGTGTGTTCCCTACTTTTCCTGTATTTATGTATTCTAAAGCTGTAAATAAAGAGATGAAAAGATTGTTTTGATTATTTTTTAGTTAAATCCGTAAATGAATATTAAAATATCGGTATATAAATTTGGATTCATTTTGGTTGGTTTCTTGAACTAGTTGTTTTGGTCTTTTTAAAATGTTAAATAATTACTAATGAAATGTAAAAAAGGAAGTTCTGCATTAAGAGACCCCACCACCAGATTTTTTTTTTGCATCTCAGACTGTTGCTTCAAATTCTATTGGGTGAATTCCTAACGTTTGAAATCGTTGAAGGAAGGAAAAGAATACAATTTGTCATGGAAAATCTGAAAGCTACATGAAAATAAATAAAACGATTGGTTGTAAAACGAAATTCTTGTCTACCAGACATAAAAATATTCATCTGTATTTGGTATCGGTTACGCAGCTAAATACGTTTTGCTTTATTTGTAAATTGTAATGCATTAAATTATGTTACATATATAAACTCTGTTCCTAACCATAAAATGTTTTAAGCAAGTAATTCCCTTGAAGAAAAATCGGGCTGATGATACTATTTAACGAGAATTGGAGGTTAAGTCTAATTTCTGTTCTCTTTCTCTAATATCATCAATAGATTACAGAATTTTCATCTAATGCCAGAAAGACATTTTGCGACTTGTTTTCCTGGAATTTTAATAGGCTAAAGCTAAAACCTTTTCAACGAGAACAGATTGAGAATAAATTGGAAGATTTGAGTAATGAAGAGATACTCATTTGAATTTAAACATATCAATTCTATGAATCTTTTAAGGTAATGAAAGTAATTAAAATAAAAATAAAAATAATAAAAATGAAATTTACGATCGCAAATTTCAAGTTATCACGCGAGAACATTGTTTTTAAGTCATTTGTCTTAATTTTTTTTCCCATTAACCAGTTTAAACCGGTTTCATTTCAGACCGATTTAAATTGCTTAAACCAGTTCCAATCATGAGACTTATCCATCGGTTCCTCTCGATGTATAACCTATTAATTAAACATATATATGACATATTTCTTAAACATTAATTTATATTGAATTTATATGAAAACTTTTTTTTTTTTTTGTTTTTAAATAAAAAATGCTATTTTCAAATTTCTGAGATCTTTAAAAAGTTCCATAATGGATTAATCTCAGAACAGGAGTCAAATCCTTCAATGAATGAATGAAGTTATATTTCTGGGGAAAGTGAAAACACTTTTATCAAAACTGTTATTAAACGAGAGAGAAGTTTTTTTTAAACGTATTATAAAAATTAAATTATTTAATTTCCTCCGAAAAAAATTACATTCCATGAAAATAACAGATATAATGTCATAGTTTAGTAAAAATAATAGTTTAATGAAACATTAAATTCCAAAATTTATGTGTTCTATTACAATTTCTGCATTTCTTGAGTACACTTATATAAATATTTACATATTTTTAAAGAAAACTTTAAATAAATATAAAAAATGAAATCAGCGATCGCCATTTTCAAGTTATCTTGCGAGAACATCACTTTTTAAGTCATTATTTGTATTGATTAATTTAAGTCATTAACCAGTTTAAAACAATCACGAATTTTATCTATAGGTTTCTCTCTTTATAATATATATAATATAATGTGTGTACGCCAATTCCAAATGATAAACTATTTACCAATAAACATATTAATTTATAATTTATTTATATATATTTTTAATTATTTTAAAATTCAAACTGCTCTTTTTCTAATTTCTGAGATCGTAAAACAGTTTCATAATGGATTAATCTTGGAACAGGAGTCAAATCCTTCAATGTTTCCCACTTAAGAATAACTGAAATTATATTTCCCCACTGGGGGAAAGATAAAATACTTTTTATCAAAACTTTTATTAATCGAGAGTGAAGTTTTTTAATGTATCATTAAAAATAAATTATTTAATTTCCTCCAAAAAAAAAATTGCATTCCATGAAAATACAGCTATGATGTCATAATTTTACGTCAACCTTTTAAAAACGCATCTACTGTCAAAGTAGCATACGTAATAATAAAGCAATACTGGTGAAAGCAGGTCAACCTTTTAAAAGCGCATCTGCTTTCAAAGAAGCATACATAAGAATAATGCAATACTGTAAAAGCAGGTAAAAATGTATGGATTAAAAGATGTTGATGAATATTGCCTGTGCGATTTCGAGTTCCAATTATTTGTTGCCTTCAATTATTCAAAACCTCCTAACGAAAACAGGATCATGTTCTGGCATGACTTTTTTTAAAACCTTTGAATGTCAATTTGAAACTCTTATCAATCTTGATTTTAATTTTTTTTAAACCAAAATATTATTTTATCATCTTTGAACGTGATCACCCAAATCTAACTTCATTAGATTCCAAACGCGGAACTTTGCGATCATTGAAAAGAAAGACTTAACTGTTGACATGAAAATCACAGGTACTCCAGGAGAAAGTCGGAGGAAAGGATGTTAAAACTTTCATTTAATTGGAGAAATT
This sequence comes from Argiope trifasciata, assembly GCA_026543055.1. Lineage (NCBI taxonomy): Eukaryota > Metazoa > Arthropoda > Arachnida > Araneae > Araneidae > Argiope > Argiope trifasciata. The sequence goes on along the minus strand of JAPMOQ010020853.1, from coordinate 3,159,396 downwards.
CTGCATTGCATTTCGAAGAACCTCATTGGTTATTATATATTTATTTATTCTCCTTTCTTTCTTGGGTATGTGGAATTCAAGAAGGAGAATTCTGCCACTTTTCCGTACTTTATTCAATACTCCTTTTTCGAATTTTCTTTCTGTCGAAAGAATCAGAAAAGTCCGACAGCTGTTTTTGAAGGGCTTCCTAAAAAGAAAATCCCCCGGCAACGGCCCTTTCCAAGAGGCCCTATTATTTTTATTTATGACTTGACATGCCTTCCTGATCCGGGCAGGTTCAGCAAAGAAGAGATAATTCTCCGTTCCTAGTCGCATCAGATCCATGAAATTTAATTTCCCCCTTTTCTATTCGAACCGCCTTTGTGTTTGCATCCACGGACATTCGTGTGTGCATCGCGAGAAACAATGCACACCGACGATCTACTGCGCCTGTGCAGAAAACTGCTTCTGGCAAACTGAAGAAGGTTTCCTTCTGTCGATAGATATTTAAAGACTCGCGATTAGAATATAAAATTTTGCACATTGTTTCTGGGAAACTAAATTCGCTTCCGACTTCTTTCCTCTCGTCATCCATTTTCCGGAAATAAATAGTGAAATGCCTCAAAGTTTAATAATAGTGTTGAACAAAATTCCCAAATAAATACATTTATTGTTCGAGAGCAATGAAGTTATAATATTTTTTCGTCAGCTATTTTTTCTTTTAGGATTTCTAAAAACTGTTATCTGCTGATTTAATAAATTATGCAGTGACCATAAAGAATTAAAATGGTTCGTTGGTTTTGAATTTTTGTCTCATGTAAAATTTCTGATTACCACACAAGTGATTGCTATAGTATTTAGTATCATTATTTTTATTTAGATAGAAATTTTAGTGTATTATAATTATTTTTTTCAGAATCGTTGTTTAAAAATCCGGCTGAAAATATTCTTTATAAGCAAACCAATCATATAGAAATACTTCCCTTTAACACTTCAGGGGTAAAATAAAGCTATAAAGTTCTAAATTAATTTATCAGGAAATCTTTCTGAAAAATGAATTCAGAAAATTACAAGTTGCATAAATTTTATGATGGTGAGATTGATGGTCGCCCCCCCCCCCTCGATGCTACTTTGTTTCACTATTCTTATTATATCATTATGACTAATGACAGCGAAAATATGCAGGAATTTTGAGAAAGAAAACGCTAGAAATGTGGATGAACGCATCCCCCCCCCCTAAACATATTTCTTCTACATTCCCCTTGTGTATTTTTTCGAAAGAAATAGCTTTGGGAAAATGCCGGCCGGGGATCGATCGATGTATTGATGTGGCTGTATCAGACATAAATGCCTACCTGTTTCATGCTTTCGATTTTTGAATTAGACCCATTTTCTATTTGATCTGAACTCCAGAAATTCCTTGCTTCTTTCCACATGACTCTTATCCCATCTTTTTTTCCCCATTTACCCTCCGCTCCAAAAAAAAAAACTCTTGACAAGACACTTAAAATTTATTTGAAATATTTTTTAAGATATCCTCCAAAGTTGCATTTGCATTCTTGAAATCCCTTCCCTCTCTTTCCAGTACTACTAATAATAAAATTTCTTAATCATTGTTTCATATTAATCGATTGAAACTTCTCGTCATGTCCGACCAAATAGGCATCAAGCTCTTTGATTTATAAATATTTGTTGCGGAAAATAGAAAAGTGCTTTTATTGCACCATTATTTTCCCATAATATTTTAATATCTTGTAAGTATGATTTATTTACCTGGTCGTCCGTCATTTAATTATTTAGAGAAGTTCTGTTTTGCTATTGAATTCATGGTACTTTTAGTATGATGCGACTCCAGCTCACAAATTTCAACAGCTACTTACTTTCCTGACTAATACTTCTTAAAATAATATCTTTGGATATGGAGATCCTTCTGATTGACCCCCCCCCCCTCCGGGACAACCGTATTTAAATCAGTAGATAACCTTCTTTTCAATTTCTCGCGGTATAAAATCTACGAAAGAGAAGTCACGAAAGCGATATATTAAAAAAAATTATGGCATGTAAATTTGTTCTCACCAATTCTTGTTACATAATATACAAGAATGTTTCACAAGTGTTTCAGTCGAAGGGATTTCGGAATATTGGTGATTTTTATTTCATGTTTATCAAATTATTTAATATAATATTTTGAATAGCATATTTTGTGAAAAAGTGTTTTATTCCTTTTCAAAACCTTTCTTATTTATTGCACAAGATATTTTTCTTTATATACTGTGTACGTATAACTGCTTTTCGCTTCTCTGTAAAATATAAAAATGCCTTTAAAAAATTTTCCATGACATTTTTAATTTCGTCTGAACACTTTGCTTTTTCAAAAAATTTTAGTTTTCTCCGATATAAATGTATGTATTTTAAGCAACTATTATTTGTTCACAAATCCCCCTGAGAGCGAAAGAACGATTGAAATAAATTTCCCCGAATTCAGTAGCACAGGCGCGCCGGTCGGTGAAGATCTGTAGAAAGAATGAGGAAGTCTCTTTCTGCAATGTTGGCAGTATTGTCAATAAGAGACAAGTCATAGGGGATTGCAGACACTCCCCCCCAAAAAAAATTCAACGTAAAACCCTTTTTACAGGATTTTAACTGGTATAAGAGAAATGGAGAAGTTTAATGAAATTAACTATTATTGATCATGAATACAATTATGATTTTAATTTCATTATATTTATGCAAGCATCTAACGAATTTCTTGTTAATATTCTTCTTAACATGGTTATCTGTCTTGCTGAAACGTCCTTGTACAATATTTCGAGATTGTTCAAAATAGGGGGAGAGAAGAGTTCATGAAGAAGATTATTTTCCGATTTCAAATCTGATAATGGTGCTAGCAGCTGTCGACTTGTCGGTTTTACTAGTTGCCTCTGAAAAATGTTTAATTTTCAAGGAATAGTGAATATGGTTGTCTCATTTCCAAAGCGACTACCGCTTTTGGGTAGAAAAGCAGTCGTTAATATTTTGCGGTTGAAAAATGCCATGCGAGAAGCTTTCGCTAGCAAAAAACGACGTGTTTCAATCTTACTTAACTTGGGAAAAAGCTTTCAATAAAGCATGGAGGTAAGGCGTTTTAAAGGATCTTTGCGAAAATGGTTTTATAATCGCATTTTAACAAACTTAAAGGCAGGAACCTTCCAGGATCAAATTGGAAACATTTTTCTCAGGATTTTTCTGATAAAAACGTTCTTCAGGAAGGAGATTTTATATAGTTAAAAACAGTTGGTGTCATTGTATAATTGTTGAGAGGCTAAAATGGTTACCTTTCTGGGCTGATTTCCCTAACAAGTATCCGGAATATGTTGAAAGTATCGGTTACTATAAATTAATCGGGAAGGAAAAAAATATTTTCGATTAATATTTGACTCAAAGCTCGAAAACCGCGTTTTTAAACCGCGTGTTAATAATTTGAATGGAAATCTACTCATTAAAAGGCTTTTGGCGCATCATATTAAGCAGAAAAATCTTTGCTTTCTGCTAAATTTCTTTAGAATTTATAAAAAGCTGATCTATTCCATATTTTATTATTTTTTTCTTCTACTGAGGGTCTCATTATAGCAAATCGCCGTCTGTTCCTCTCACCATTGAAATTTTTTGTTTTAAGCGTTCTCTCTGACACAGAAGAGTTTGAATTTTATTGGGCATCTAAAATGTCTTCTTTGTTTCTATTGACGGTTAATAATAAAAAAGGCGTTTGGTAGAAACTGAATTCTTTCCTTTCATCAGCCTTGTAAAGACTTTCATAAAATCTATCAGCACCCTATTTACCCATAAATACTACTTTCTCTTATTTGTCCATGTATTTATTCTTTTATTCAAGCGTATTTCTCTCCAATATTGATTTATTGCGAATTCTTTGTCGCTGCACAGCCAAATATAGCCATTTCGCCTAGAAACACTACACAATCAATTATCAATCCATATAGGAAGGTATTTGCGTCAGCTGAAATCAAAGTAACATTATATGTATAAATATGATTCCAGTTGAAAAGGCGGAAATCTGATTGCAACCGAATTTTGAAATAAATATTAGCGAAATCTCTATTAAAAAATCGTTTAACGTAAGAAGTCCGTCGTTTTGATGGATTCTGTTTTCACTTTCTTCACTAAAATATCACGAAGGGAAAAAATCTCCCACGCAAAATGATTTACCTTGCAAGTTAAGATAATTTCGTCGTATTCATTGATGTCACATTTCCAAATGTCAATCAAAAGTGTTTCGTGAATATTTGGAAGATAATTGATCGTTAAGCATGAATAACTTCATGAAATCAAATTTTTTATTTTGATTTGGAAATGAAGTTTTCTTCTGAGATTTCTTGGAAAATCTCTTATTATAATTTGCGACTGTTACTTCTTTTATAAACTGAAGTCAATTCGTGTTTTTTTTTTGGGGGGGGGGGGGGGGTGATGAAGATGATTTTAACTTTAGAATTATGAACGAATGATTCTGTTGAAAGGCAGTAACGTCTTGAACTAAATGATCATTTATTAATTTGAATACCAGCAATCATTTTTCTACTCTTTGCATCGACTGCTGTTTGTTTAGATAATTCATTTAATGGAACTTTTTGATTTAAAAAAGGAATGTTTTAGTTCATTTTAAATTTCTGAATTTGCTACTGGGACTAAAATAGTCTTGAGATTTTCTCTCTGTTTCTCCGGGGGGGGGGGGGGTCTTTAATTTACCTCCAATACAATAAGAAATGCAAAAAAACACTTCTGTGATTTAGCAATCTTTGATTGTCGCTTATTTGAGTATGTTTACCATTTGTGTTAAGTCAATTCGCCTTGAATTCTGCAAAAAATTACTAGATTTTGTTTTTTAAATCATTCTGGAACAAAAGGCAGAAAAAATTGGTTCAAATGAAATCCCGAATCATTCTGATAAAAATAAAGGTGTTGTTATCGACTTTGTAGCTAAAGTCAATATTCAAAAGAACTCAATAAACTTAAAAATCGGTATTTTCCCCCATTCGAAAGTTTATCGGAAAACTCATTGGTGCTAGGTACAGAGGATGAAAAAATTCATCTTCTTCAGTCTTCCGTGAACAAAAGAAGAATGGTCGATAAGGAGGATTTTGGCTTTGCTTTTAACTATGTAGGAACATAATAGAAGACCGAAAGATGTATTGTCTTTTTGGCAACTTTTTTCTCTTGGTCTTGTTTATGATTGAAAGATCGTTTGGGGGATTGAGGACATTGCAGGAGTAAGCAAATAGTTGTTTTCTGTTACTGCGGTTGAAGCAGCAGCTCTTCCGAGGTTCCATTTCTCTCCTAGAGCGTGATTAATGTTGCCCCATCTCTCGGAAATTGTTTCTAGTGCTCGTGAAAAGGGTTTATTTTTAATCACATTTTTTCGTTACAAATGCGTCAGTTGCATTCGATACTCCATTGATATATTTGACTATTATTTATGTTCAATTTTTCCTGATGATAATACTTCAAATTATGTTACGCAAGTAGCTCTAACGTGCGTCATGTATTTAAACGTATATGATACGATGCACGTAAAAAAAAATCTCCTATCCCAAAAATGGTTTTAATATATTTTCATTAATAAGACTTCTGAAAGAATATAAAAATAGAAGGGAAATTAAGTTTTAACTGCTTTAAAAGGATATTTATGAATTGAAACGCTTCAAACCTTTTAGTACCTTTAGCTAAAATTATTTTTAATAGATTATCTGTATGAAATTGCCTTGATTCCCCCCCCCCTCTCTTTTTAAAGCCTCCAGTTTCTTTAAATGAAAAATGTCTTGGCTTTGATTTTCTGATGATGCAATAGTTAAATATTATTTAAATGGTTTTTGTAACAACTGAATCAAATGGAACCCAAGACGAATAATGAAAGGTGTTTTTCTATTGAAAGCTTCGGAAGGGATTGGGTATTTTCTCTCCGTTGTAATTTAGTTAAGATTACTCCATACTAGTTAAGATTATATCATTCAATTTCGTCTATGCAAATGCCTAGGGGGTAGATGAAATTTCTTGGTCGCCCTCTGAAATCACCGCTAATACTTGATTTTGCATTTCGACTGCAATTTTTTATTGTTTATTCGTATGAAAATATTTACGAACATATTTTTTCCCTTATTAAACTGTACAAATCGGACTCTTTCAAAAAAAATTCAGATTATTTAAATGTGCAACTGACATAGTGTACTAAATTGTCTTTAATAATCGTTCACAGTAAGTTTTAAACAAAGCCAAACGTAAGAAGTCTTGAAGTTCCCTTTGAATTACAGCGGGACCTTATTTTCATAAACTAACACTAACGCAAATACTAATTCGTAAATTCAACGATAATATTTTATTTTTTATGAATTCATTGAAATATCTGTTTTAATAATTCCAAAAAATTATACATTTGCTCTAAATAAACTACTTTTTTAAGTTTTTGAAGCATTCCATAAATGTTGAAATGTGATGGGATGGGATGTAAAGTTTTGAAAATTGTATAAAGTTTAGCTATGAAAGAGGATGATTATAAATTATTAATAAGCCCTCTTGTTGATTTGCTTCTGATTTTAAATAAAATTGTCATATTATTTAACAATTTCAGAAGTCCGAGGTTCTTTGGCATTACTTTTTGTCTCTTTTCAATGGACTTCTCCCCCCCCCCCCCCCATAAATTTACAGAATGAAAGTAATAGGAAAACGAAAACAAAAGAAATCCTATTCATGAGCTTGTTTATAAGGTAATATTTTTTTAAGAATTCATGAAAACATCAATATTCAAAATATCATTAAAATACTTTAAAAAATAAGTATTTAGATATAATAACCTTTTTCACATTCCAAAATGAATATGTGTAGTTATTCTTTCTAAATGTAATTATGTTCATTGCATTGTTTAACGGTTAACTTTAGTATTTAAAACTGTCTGGTATATTTATAGAATTTTCTTTCTTAAAGCTCAGTCAGCTTATGATAGTCACGTGCTATTCGATGAAATATTCACTGAGAAATATTAGCTTATTTATTATTATAGCATTTCAAAACAAGCAATTGTTTGTTATAAAATATTAAAAGCATTGGATTCCCCCCCCCAACCCCCTTGAGAGCAACGAAAAAACTTATCGGAGCTTTTGCCTTTGTCAGACAGCCTTGAAAATTTTTTTTAGATTATATATACTTCAATCCTTCTACCCCGGCAACAGATGGCAAAAATGTGAACAGAAATGGAGTCCCGAAGTGATGATCATTTGTTTTTTACCTGTGTTTGGTTGATATTAATCAGTCTGTATTGATTGAACACCAGCCTGTTTGAACATCTGGTGATATGAAGTTCGAAAAATGCCTTGGTTTCGAAGCTTCTTTTGTGAATTTTCTTGTAGAAGAAGCATTTGTCTTATTAAGGGTTTCGCTTTGAATAGTTATCTTTTTTTTTTTTTTTTTTTTTTTTTTTCAAAAAATAAAATTTTCCAGTTATCCGCATTCCTTTTCTTTTCATACACAAATTAATAGAAAAATAAAAATTCTAATTAATGCGCTAAAAATGTAGACTTTATTTTCAGCTTGATATATTTCATAATTATGAAACATTTTCCCCCCTCTCATTACTAGGTTATACATCTTTTATTTAATCAATCAACTGATTATTATGATCTGAAAATATTGAAATAATTTATTATCATTAGTGTACCAAATGCCATCAATTAAATAAAATTACTTCAAGAAACGAATAAAATAAATGAAGCGAAATTCATTGCAATGGGTTTTTCCTTTTACTCTGTCCTGCTGCATATAAGATTCTTTTTATCAATGCAATAAAGCCTAAATCCGCTAGCTGAAGGATCAGAACGCTGAAATGGCATGATTTTAAGAATGCACAGCATTATTGCAATTTAATAAGCGTCAAGTATCACAAATGCATTATGCAGGAACAGAAACTTCCAGGATTCAAGAGCACCTTTACAAAGAGCAGCAATGCATTTTGTACTATAAATGCATTCGATTTCAATGAACCAAAATCTGTTTTTGTTTAGTACAACCGCACAAGTAATGGTTTCATTTCAAATCGTATTGCCTCTTTCTCTACCTTTTCGTCGAGCAATAAAACAGGGAGAGGAGAGCTGGTCTGTGCTGTAGAGCCTCTTTCTGCCATCCAGGGAAGAATCGATAAAAACTACATTTCCCGTGGCTCTTCATCATGATGAAAAATAAAGGAGAACCAACCCTCGTGGCTTAAGTGTCGACAACTCCATTTTTGCCCCATCATTTACTGCGATGATTGAAGATACCCTGGGGGGAAAGCGACTACATTGTCTGGAATAGTTCTGCTCTTGCAAACCAACAAAACAAATTGAAATACTAAAAGGAAAGTTTTTCTTTGCTGAAATCCATTTCAAGGGATGTTGATCTTGAATGGATGGAATCAAATTTAATGACTGTCAGATAGAAAATGGCTTAAAAGCTGGAAGGAAATATATTTTTGATGCACATTTCCAGATCGGAATATACCTGAAACTGAGAATTATCCTCAAAAATTTGGAGTAGCATTCATTTTGACCGATGATCAAATTCACTTTGAAAACAAGGACGCGTTCCTCATTAAAATGGACACTCCCTCTTACCTCTTCTTATCTTCAAACGTAAGAGATAAAGGTAGAGGAGACTCTTGGTTTTCCTCCTTCCAAAACGAATATAAGAGTTTATCAAGTTAATGCTCTCCTATGCTGCCATCTAGGGGAGGAATCAATTGCTAGCTTTATTTTTGAAAGAATTCCTTATTACTTAAGCTGTACGAGTTACAAACTTGATGTGTTGTGTATTTTCGAGTGACAAATGAATGAGAATTAGCGACTTTCGGGTAATCGAATGGCATATTTAATGTTTATTATTATTCCCTCGATGTTACTTTTGTTATCTCTAACCAATTTAGGTGTCATATAACGGAGAAAACAAAAATTATATCTGTAACTTGATTCTTAATTGCATAAACGGATTTATAATACTTATTGGAGTTTATTAAAATGGCCGTCTAATTTAATAGGATAGCTGGAGTGCAATCGAGGGTCGCCTTTGATTCTAAAAACTGACCATACAATTTTCATTTTAATGCTGAATCCGAAAAGATAATTACAATTTTAAAAATGTTTAAAGCAATATATAATATAATAATGATGGTGATCGCTTGCTACTAGACAGCGGCTGGAATTTCGATATTAAAAAGAATAAAGAATTGTCCCAGATCACCATTAAGACAATCCGTGCTAAGTATTTTAACTATAGAATAAGGCATTTTAGAAAATATTGCAACTCGGCTGTTTTGATATCTTGTCAGAAACAAATGCGTCAAATACTTAAAAATTAAAATGAACATTTGTATCAATCAGATAATTAATTGTAAGATGTGTTGTAGCAGTAATTTTATATGTTTCTATCAATAATTTGTTTATTTTTCTTACTTTCTAATTTTTAATCAATTAATTGTTTAAATAAAATTCAATATATTTGCATATATTTTAATATATTGCTTATATGGAACGAAACAGATTTAAAAAATATTATATAATATTGCGCTGTTCTGCCTGATCACAGTTTTGGTGTTTGCCAAATTGCTATATTGCAGAACACTGAAATTTGTTACGGTGGGAAATGTGTATTAATTTTTTTTATTTTGATGGGAAAGTATTTTTCTTATTTAATTCATATTTTTATTGGTGTAAGACATTTACTTTAACCCTCTCACATACTGATAAATAAAAAGTTTTTGTATTTGTGATACTTACATGTTTTTATATAGATATTTTTGGAACTCACTTCAAACGAATCGATTTTTCCCTTCCTTGTCTAGGGCAAGGAAGATATTCACTCCAGGGACCAATGTGATTTTTTTTAAAAAGGAGAATTCTAATGCTGACAAGATTCTATTTTTGTGTTCATTAGTCTGAGCTATGAAACGTTGTTGTTGCTATAGGAATTGCTACTTGCTAGATCCTGAATCTGATTTCTTAAGCACAAACATTAAAAAAATTTCCCTTCCCCTAAACATTTGTCTAGTGACGCTATTGATAGTGTGTATATCTCTTTGTATGTATAAATTTAAAATTAGAAGTGTGGAAATGCTTTAATCATATTTTCAGTCTTATTAAACCAGGGGAAAGAGGGTGGTGAAATAGCGTTTAATTTGATAAAATTCTGGATGGGTAGTTTTTCGTCCAGGTAATATTTTGTTTGTTCTGATTAGTATTGCATCTTGATAGCTCTACAATTCATTTCAAAGGTAAGAAAAAAATAATTTTCATCAAGTACTAGTTCTGAATCCCCTACTCACGTTTTAGTAGCTCCATTTCTGTAAGTATCGAGGACAGAGACTACGTAAAGGTGAGGGCACATGTAACTAATCCGTATGGTGTATCAAATTTGCTGTCTTTATAGCTTTTCCAAGTAAGCAGCTATCTGTAATGAAAAAGTCGCGAATGTATTGTGAATCGTGGACGGGAATGCAGGTGCGTTTTAGAAGACTGGAACCTTATCCTTTATGAGGTAAGTTGGATTTTAAATTTTATAAAACTTTAAAAATAGCACTTTTTTAATTTAATTTTTTTCCCCAAAAATATTTAAGGAAAAACATTTTATTTTCAGTCTGTGTTTTAATATTTTCCTTTTAAGCATTTTTAATTTTTGTTTTCTTTTTCTTTTTTAGTTCTCAGAATTTCAACTGTGAATCTCTCAAGGTATTTTTTCATGCTCAAATTCTCTCTAATGAAGCAAAAGTTACTGGAATTGAAGGTAAACAATCTTTGGATTCTAAGATCGATTCCTGCACTACCTTTCAGTGAAGCCGGAAAATCCGAAGTTCTAATTAACATAAATGTACAAAGAGATTTGGAAAGCCATCTTTCGCTAGTAAACATCAATTTGTGTAGCTGTCAATTGCATCCAAAGCGAATATTTGTCTTCTAATATAAACTTTATAAAAATTAAGTTCTGGTTGCAGGTTTTTTTCTAATTAAAAAGCTGTCTTTATCTATCGATTTTTGTTTCCTGATGTGTATAATAATCGCCACAATAACAAAACTGACTGCTGTTCTTTCTGGATTTTTCTAGTCATTGTTAAATATAGTATTAACCCTCTAAAGAAGCATTTTCCTCCAGTAATGACATACTAAATATTTTTCAAATTGCGAAGGAAGCTAACTTTTTTAACTGGTTTGATTTTTCTAACTTCCACTGCCGGTTGGATGCCATTTGACGGTATGACATTTCTTATTACTTATTTCTTTATATGTTGTACTTAATAACTCTAGTACTTTGTAAATACTGCAGTTTAATAAAAGGAATTGTATACTTGCAATCTTTTCTTTTATTTAAGAATTTGTTCCTACTGCTTTCTACATTGCGAAATTATGAAATTTTGTTCTATAATCATGTGACTAACGGCCGTATATTTGCCTTAAAATGATGGTAGAATCGTTCACCGCTTTCGGTTAGATTTGGTAATGAAAAAGTATGCATGAAATAACCCTTTAATTTTTATTAAAAAACGTGTTTTCATTTTATAATTCTTATATACTGTTTATTAAAATTATATTATTTTTATGGATATAATTTTAATTCCTAAATTCATATTCAGAAACTTCTTATGACCTTGTTTTCGCAAAATAACATTTACACCAGTCAATCCCGTCGATCGGTTTCCTTCCAAATCTATTCATCTGATGTGTGATCCCGAGTATTCCCTAGAATCGCTTATTAATCGTCTAACACGTTTTCTTGGTAATATTCCACTATCATTAGTTTGAGAATCGGGTAAATGTGTGGTTATTTCTTCGGAATCACTCCGATCATCTTGATCGTCATAGTCTGCTCTACTCGTATCCATTTCGGTCTTTATTTCACAACACGTTTTTCTTTTAGTAAAAACGTATATTAACCGGATCAGTATTCATGCTAAATGTTTATAAGTACAAAATCTCACTGCCTGACAACAATTTGACCATGGCTGGTACTAAGAAATTCTAATAATAAACAATATATGATAGTGATATCATCGTAAATAATAAAAGTATTGTCCGATTCAATACACTAGAAATTATCAACCGTATTTATTATGTTCAACAGCAATTTTAATCGCATGCCAAGCATAAATTGTCATTGTGCTTTAGGCATTGGTGGATTTCCGCACAACCAGTGAAGGCGTGACTTGAGACCTGGGGCCTCAAAAATTATGCTAAAATGGCAGGCATTTTTTTTTTTTCCATAATAGATTTGCACACATCCGCCCCCTCATCTTTACTTAGAAAATAAAAACTCAATAAAAATGCAGAATGAAACGAAACATAAGGGAAAATATTTATGTATGGAAAAACCAAAATTGAATAATTTCAAGATTAGTAATATTGGAGACATTTCTACAATGTTAAAAAAATTGTAAAATATTGAAGGAAAAAAATTCATCTTTCTCCATACATATCGTCTTCCGAAAATATTGAATTTCGATTCATCTGAAAATATTCCCAAATTCATCTGGTCGATTAAAATTAGCTTTTGCGAAGTCCAGTCTTTTCCCCAGAAATGAAAGGCTTCTTTCTAGATGATCTTCCATGATAATCACTTTCATGTAAAACATTTCGAATTTTCTGTACACTAAATGTGTTTTTTTGTGAAATGTATATCGAAATATTAAAGGCGAGTGCTCGAAAGCTTGTGTTGGAAACGTCATTAGTGTCCCGAGCGTATAGCCTATAAAACACGGAAATGATTACTCTACAATGCACAACCAGTTAGAAACACTACCTCAGTTTCCTGATCTTAACCCAATCGAAAATTTATGGCATCAATTGGAATTAGAAATATCGTCTTAAGAGAATCTGAAAAGTATACTCCTCGAAGAATGGTAAAATATACACAGTGGTAACACGAAAACGATTGTTTTGTCTAAGAAGAATAGATAACTAGCAATCATGAAGGTGCAAGGTATGCATACAAAGTATTGAATATGATCTGTATTTATCCACACTTCGCTGTTTCATTTTGTCATTACTTTTTTAATAAGCTTATGCCGTTTTTGCTCCATTTTATTTTGGAAAACCATATTGAAATGAAAATTTCATTTTTTTTTTTTTGTCTTTATACTTCATTATATTATTCTTAAATTATCAGACATTTTCAGAGTTTAGTAATATGTTTAAATGTAAGCAATTGCCAACACTTTTTTCACCCAATGTATAATCCTTTTGAATTAACAACTGCAGATCTCAGCATAACCATGCAAGATCAGATGAATCAAATTTTAAAGTTATTTTAGTATTTCTATATTGCTCAATCCGGATCTATATGGAAATGCACATAGTTTTGTTCCTATTTTGTTTCGTGATTTAGTCTTTATCAATCTTTAAAAGTGGTAGATTTCTTTTCTAGTTCTGATAAGAGAAACGGTAATCTAATTAAGGGGCACAACTTGAACTGGTGTATTTATAATGGTGTGGCTTGATAATTATGGGATATAGACGAATGATTTTGTTTACAGAAGCTCTTGTACGTGGACGAAAGGGAAAATGAATCGTCAGTTATGCTATGCCCATAACCGTTTTTAGAAAATTAAATAAATAAAGCTAAATTGACGTCTTTGTAGAGAGTAATTTTTCAGTTTTGAATCTCTTTTCGAAAATACGTAAAGACAGAAACAAATCACTTTCGCAATATCATTTGATATCTAACCCAAATAAGATAAGCCAATGAATTTAAAAACGCATACAAGTTCAGTTCACATTCTTGCCACTGACTCGAGAGCATGAAAAACCAATCGTCCATTTTCCGGAAGCGAGTTGCTGTTGGTCTAACATACGTTTGGCGCAGCAGTGCTATTCATACCAACCGGAAGAGAGAATATTTTGTAATTTCTAAATGATGTAAAAAATGTCGATTTTGGTAATAATCACTTCGCTGCATGGATAATTATAATAGAGAAATAAAACAGCCTCCTTTGCGACGCCTGAGGAAGCGAGAAGCTGTGTGTGACTTTTCCTTCCGGAATCCAGGGAACTGTTTGAAAGGAGAGGTCTACTTGATTTTAAAAATGATAAATAGGAACCATTTAGGCTTTCTCTAAGGTAAATGGAACATTTTGTGATGCTGCAAAGAGTCCTCTCATAATAGAAAAGAAAAAGATTTAAAAAATTATTTTTGATGGCTTGGAAAATATTTTTTTTACTAGCTGGCGCGTTGCTGCCGCAAAATAATATTAAGTGCAATCAATCAATAATTTGACAGTTTTATCGAAGTAGAATGAACAGTACATAAAATACGAACAAATATCCTTTTTTATATGTTAGATTTGTGTATTCTTTTAGAATTGTAAAGCTTGGTGTTCTTTCAGAATGGTAATGAAAGAAACTTTATTGTATCTCGTGTTTCGCTTAATATTCGTTCTGTTTTCAGGTTTCAATTCTCAAGTTTAATTTTAGAAAATGTGATTAAAATATTTTCTTTCAAAATCCATTAAAAATAGAAAATATATTTATGCCATAAAATCGTTAGTATAGTTGAAAAGATATTTTTTTGAAAATTAAGATAGTGCAAAATTATGTGTACTATGGTATTTTTGGAAGTTACTGCGAAAAAACTAACATTTAATTAAAATTGAAAACCCCCAGGATTGGTCTCCACAAAATTTTCACGCATAATCTGTCATAAAGTTGTAACCTCTGAGAGTGACTTGCATGACATTTGTGTGCAATAGCTATATAGTATTAACCTTTAACTTGGATTTAGCATTTCTACTGAATCTATTGTCTCCTCCTACTGAATCTATAGCTGTTTGAGGATTAATCCTTGGTAAATAGATGCGGTTGAAATCCGAATTTTTATTTTTTAATTTAGATAATTGTACTATGCCTGTAAGCAATAAGCTGACCAAGTTTTATCACGGATCAGCGGCTTAGGAAGGCTTAAGAGACATACAGACACACATTCCTTTTTATTTATATAGATTGTAAATTTCTCTCATTATCCCAATTTGTTATTATTTTAATATATTTGCTCAGTGAACGATGTTATTTTACATACTCTTATTTAATTTAACTTATTTAATGTTTATATGGATTTTAATGTTTTTAACATTAATTCAGATTCTTTTAAATTTTGATTTCATACAAATGACACCATTTTATTGGGAAATTTAGCGGGAGGAATTCTATTCCATTCACTATCATAAATATTATATAATCAATATTCAAGATTTTATAATATTTATGATAATGAATTATAAATTAAAGAATAAATAAGTGTTCAATGTGTTTAAAGGAACTTTTTTTTATTGTTTATTATAAGCATGTGTCAACACTGAAATTATCAACTTGCTGTCAGCGAAGACCTTGGAAGTAAGAAACTTATCTGTTTTCCATCGGTGTAATTAAATAATATTATGGTTGTTTTATATTTATAATCGTGTTTATCTTTAGCTGCTTACGCAGCTCAACCCTTTATTAAGTTATTATTGCATGAAAAGCCAGAGATTTGCAAATTTTTCTACAATCTTTGCGATTTTTCAAACTTTTTTTCATTTTGTTCAAGCTAAATAAGATGTATAGAATGGTTTGTTTTGTAAACATCCCCCCCCCTTCTATCTCCCTGATTTATTTCATGTGCGTAAATAATATTGAAACCAAATTTTCCCATTTTTTTTTTCTTGTGCGAAGAATCTGAATTGTTACGACAATGTATTCGCTATGACTCTTTTATAATTTTATATTTTCCGAACTTAGTTATGATTGAATTGAATAATTTAATAGATCGATTCAAATTAATTTTGTTTATTCCGGATCAATATTTGTTTCGAGTTTGAAAAAAATTATATTTAAGAGATTTCATAATGCAGTAAACTTCCGTGTAATGTAACGATTCGCTTTCATATAGTACAGAAAACAATCCCATATTATTCGTAATTTTGAATTTTCATTTAGAAAAGTAGATGCTACATGTTGAAGATAATAAAATGAAAAATGGCGAAATGCGCACTCCTCCGATTTGAGGCAAAAAATACTTTTATATAGAATAATTCAATCTTTTTATCGGATGCATTAAAATTTTTGAAATTAAAACAACGGTTCAAAAATTGCTAAAAGCTAATTTTTTATCGTAAATAATATATAATTTTAAAAATGAATCATTTAATGAACTTTCATTGGAAAATTATGTAAAACATTTCTTACTTTTCATAGCATTTGAAGGATGGCGTCTATGCAGTGGATTAGATTTTTGTAGGATACGAACAAAAATGAATTTGCGCTTATTTTTTCAAACACAGTCGGAGATTTTTTCCTTGAGCTACTTTTTTAAAGTAACCGTCTATTATTTGATTACCTCTATTTATTACAATACAAGCGGAATAAGATGTGATTTTTGTAACTTTTATCCATAGCCCAATGTATAAGAACTACTATTAGTAGGATGGAGTTTTTTGAACCTGTTTTAAGACCGAGAAAACCAGCGAAAAAGAACATTACTCACTTTTACCAGAGTTTCTCTTCTTTAAAGCATTCACCCACTTAATTCAGTTTTCAAACAAATCATGATGCATCAGCAAATTCAGTTTGCGAATTTATGTTTAGTTTCAAATATTTGTCTGTATTGTCTTTTTTTAAAAACAAATTTAGTAACTTCACTGTCAAATGGTTTATACGTCCGTTAAACATTATAAAGAAAACATCTTAATTATATCAACTGTAAATATTATTTGATTAATGAGAAGGTTTGAATTATTATCTCAAATAAATTGCATTTAAGCTCTAACGGTAAATAATGTTGTTTAAACACTAGACATTGCTGAAACACTTGACAAAAACAAGCATAAAAAATATAATTACATAAAAATTTATATGAAAATTAAAATAGAAGAAAAATAAAAACCTTGAGAAAATGCAAAGACGCAATCTTTTCATTTTTCTGATATTTAAGTTGCTGTGAAGTCTAGAATAATATGAAAATGTTAATTTGATAGGATCTGCATTAAATTGACAGAATTGTATTTATAATAGTGTTTAAAAATTTATCCTTATAATTTTAACTAATTGTTTTTTGCTTTCAAGGGCTTTTCATACTTTGCTGGTGACTGAAGTACAAACGTGCTTGAAATCGAATTCAGTGAATGAAATTTTGTTGAAGTTTTAAATTTAATTCATCGGAGGGTTTTAAAAAAAAAAAATGGTGGATCACATTTATCCTATACAATTAGAGTTGGAAATATTTAAGTATTTTAAAAAGCATCAGCACTGTCAAGCCATTTTCATAAATATGTGACTGTAAACTTTCAAATATTAAACAAAGATTTTGAATGTGACAAGTGAAGGGGGAGAAAATCTGATATTCAAAAATTATTAAAATGCTGAAAATATTTTACTGCATTGAGAAAAACCCCATTTTATTTTCCTGATACTAGTAAGTTATTTCACGAATAAGACTAGGAAAAATGAACCGCGTAAAATCGTGATAGCTTACCTGGAAAAAAGTGAATAAGAAGCAATTCAGTTGGTGTTGCATGTGCATCTGTGTGTGACCGATTATTCTGTTGCGCATCTACAAGTAGGGATGAATTGTTTGGTTCTTCCGGTCAGCAAAATGTCTCCTTTGGCCTAAACATTTGGTGAGCGATCGAAAATTTGCGTATCTTAATATAAACGGTATCGTATCTAAGTATATAAATCGGAGAGAATTTTTTTTGAATCCTTATATATCCATTTAATGATAACCATCAAATGTCAGCTATGCCTATGAAAAAAATAAAAATCATTATTGATTACAAACATTTTTTGTATCGATATAGGTATATTAAGTATAAAAAATGAAACAAGTATTTATTTCCTTAACTATTGCAGTTAGGCATATACTTCCAATTGCTAAGTTTCATCAAGTAAGGTACGCAACTGTAGAGAGGAATGATAAAAAGTTACAAGAACTAAATTTTCATACCAAATTTCATTTTCATTTCACCTTCCCATATCGAAAATATTATCGTGGTAGAATGCTTTTCTTACACTCATCTATAAGAATTCGAAATTTCATATTCTCCCTGTAAAAGACAAATTTATTGGCTTACACAATTTTTTCATATTGAGCAAATTGTTATTTACAATATTTAATCAGAATATACATATCACGAAATATTATTAAAAGAGCAGAATCTATTTTCGATAAATTTTTTAAAAAATGTCTTATTATAATTTATTAGAAAGCCTTTAGAAGCTTATTCAAAATGATCACATTCCACTACTATACAAAGTTGTATTCTTTCAACTATATTTGCACATTTGCGATCGGGTTCATGTTTTTGAGGTTTAAAGACAGGCTTTTTGAATTCTGCCAGAAAAATCTACATAGCATATGCTACCAAAACCAGTTCATCCAAACGTAATGCCAATCAATACTATCTAAATATCGGTCACCATTTAAGATATTGTTGTACTAAATGAAACCAAAGGGTTTCTAAGAATGCGGCATCACACATTTATAGAAAGTTACCACTGGTGATGAATTTCTTCAGAATGGAGTTTTACTGTTCTAAAAGAGATAGGTTTGAAGATTAATGTTCCGATTCGTCAGTCCAAATTGCATTTTTGAAAAGAATGCCCTCCCCCCCTCCCAAAGTAGGGTCCGATTATATTATTCTGGGCTTTGATCGAGTAATATAACTTGTATCAGCTCATGGACTCCACAAATATCGTATGAATGCCTGTTAGTCAATTGAAACTGTCGTTTCTGGAATTTTGAGCCTTGACTTAGCTGACTGGAAATTTGTATCATTCACGTGCCACATTTTCTTCACTGTTCCTCTCTAAGCCATACTGAAAACGCACTACATAGAAAAATTCAAAGATTGACTTTCGTATTCTTTTACAATTAGGTCAGCATTAGTCGTCAAAAGCTCCTTGTTATGAAATTCTTTTTTAGAGAGTGTAGTTGGAAACTAAGAATTTTATTTTCTTATTCAGCATTCCAGTGCTTCTCTGGGATAGCTTCAATGTCACCCTCCATCACTTACAAGTTCGAAATTGTGGACAATCAAAATGAGTAACAGAATGTGTGATTAGGAATTTTCTTTCAAGTCATGATAATTGGATATTATATAGGAATGTCAAACACCTTCATTTGAATTTTCTGTTAATATGTTGTCTACAATTCGAACACTTTCGATACAAGAATCCTTTGGAATGCAGTGCCATTCTGATGATAAACGGGCACAGCTATGCAATTTTCAGTTTCAACTTATCCTAAATAAATTCGAATCGTAAACAATATTTTGTAATTCAAATATATTTTAACATTTTATTAACAGCGAAGTAATGGGGACCAAAAAAAGGATACGAATTTTTGAAACTCTGCTATATTATTATCCGTGTTTTATACTAAGAGGAAAGTAAAGAGAAAAAGAACTTGCATCGACTAGTTTCTGATCTGTTAGCTGGTGACAAGAGCATTGACAATACACGATACTTTCCAATTGGAGGTTTTACTTTTAATAGTTAAAAAAAAGAAGTTGGCAGTTTTTTAAAAATAAACTACTGATGTACATGGTTAATATTTTCTCTTGCCTAAAACAATTATATATAATAACCTTCTAGTTTCAGTAAAGTAGCCTCTTCTTGCTGACAAGTTTTTCCAAAGATTGTGTGGGTCACTTGAGCTCAGTCGCATTTGCACTAACTCATTAAAAAGTGTCGTTTGTGCTGTAAAAAGTTTACCACATTATAAATTTTATCTTTGCATGTAAGATTTGACGATTTTACAATGTACCCCATATGGTTCTCAATCATTCTCCGAATAAGAATGATACTCCATGTCTCTGATAATGAAATGAAGCTTTCGTGAGAAAAATGCCGCGTTTCAGACGAAATGTGGGAATTTTGTTTTAAAAATTTATAATAAAGTAACACGTTTGTAAAAATTATCATTTTGATGTGCACAGTACAAATTTAATCTAACAAAGAGTAGTATAATTTTTAATTTTATAAGGATTCAATCTTTATATCTAAATCTATAACGGTTTAACTTGATTTAACGAAATGCAAAAAAGTCCATACAAAGTGCTTTAAATTGAAATTGAAATAAATATCAATAATATTTACTTCTTTCAATATGTATGTATATGTATTCCACATGCTGATAATAGAAAAGAGTTAATGTATTTTTTACGTTAAAGTTGTTCAAATGTTTTTTGCAAAATATTAAGCGCTTTCTCTTAAATATGAGATGAATTATATTAATAATTTTTTTTAAAAACTGCTGGAAAAAAAACAGATTTTTAATTTCAAAAAAATGTTAATAATTACTGAAATGTCTTCACATTTGAAATATATTACCACATTTTCTAGCTTATTTACTGTCAGATTTAATTATACATATTCCAATGTACGGCAATCGACACGTAAATGTTACATTTATACGTACTATATTAAAACTCTTAATTTTCAGATTCAGTATCATGATCTAAAGTTTTATTCGCAGGTAATGCAGTAGCAAATTTCTGTCTTTTTTCTTAAAAGTATTGCCAATGATTTATTACCAGTTTTCAATTTCTCTTAAATCAGTGCTCAAAAGAAAGACAATAATATTTTATTCGTTCATTTTTCTTACCAAAAGTATCGATTCGTGGAGATTGAGCCGTTATCATAATTATAATTGAAATAGCTATAGTAAATATCTAAATGTTCCGCCGTAGTATCAGCAAATTTCACAAGTATGTAAGCATGGATTCTGAAGTCATTCTTTTTTTCTTCTAAAAAGCACTAAGTGGTTGCACTTAGGAATAAGGTTTCGTTTTTTTAAATATTGCATCTAGACATACTTCCAAAATTTCGTTAAATAAGTTAAGCAATCGTACGAAAATTACAAATATTGAATTTTTATACATCCATCTTAATTTCAAGTATGTTTTTTTTTTTCCGCACAAAATTTCACATTTCTATCTAGAAAATTTGTTGAGTTATGCTTAGTTTTAAATTTCGAAGGACTGGCCAGGAAAGCTTTTATTTCGAAATGCAACTAGTACATCATCTAATCACTATGATTTCAAAAAAAAAAATTGATTATAAGGCATAACTTTGTTCACTTTCATTGTTTGGCAAATACATCATCATCTTTATGAAGAAGGAAAAGGAAACTTGAGGAACTGAACATTTAAGCCATCTCAGAGACCTACTGGAATACTCAGCAAGAAAAGAAGAAGAAAAAAATTAATCGTACTTGGGCAGTTTCTAAAAGAATAATATGTAATATACAAGACAATAAGAAACTTTTAGTTATGATGATGATTCGTTTCGAATGCAATTGTAATACTTCCCTAGTTCTAGAAGAATACTATATCGTTTTCAGTTCCCAGCATTTTAATAAGCTGTGTGATTTAGTATTAAAAAATATAAAATCCTTGCTTCAACCAGATAGAAATGGTGAGAAGGAAGTATCATATATGCGAGGAAAAAAAATTAACATGTTGCAATTTTTTAGGTTACCCTCTTGCTAGATTAGAAACAGTCAGTTGAGAGCTCAACATTCTGAACAAAACTGACTGTGTAGAGAATATTTCAACTTTAATAAAAGGGATTCACACTAAATACAAGATCGGCGTCTAAAATCAGTAATAGTGTGTGTTTTTATGGGATTGTGTCTCTTAAGCATTTCAATTGAATTAAAATTCTTTGTTGATATTGTGTTTCTAGATAGTCTCCTCATTATTAAACAAAGAAAATTTCGTAACGATTTAAAAAATGATATGTTTTTAATTAACTCATTTTTTTGTTTAATCAATCTTTGATAATTGCAATGCTTTGTGTACAGTATTTAATTTGTTATATTCTAACTAATTTAATCATAATTCTGTAATTGAGTTATCTTAATTAAGATTATTCTAAAATCCAAAAAATTAACAGTTACTTTTCAATTCTTTAAAAATTCGCATGTTTAAAGAATTAAATGTTCATGTTCAAAATGGATTTAAAACTCCTATAAATGACTTCGAAAGGACGAGGGAAAGCCAGAATTATTTATATGTGAATCTAACTAATGATTTTTTTTTGAAGTTTTTTTTTTTTTCTTTGATATGAAATGTACGTTATCTATATTTCATGCATACTATATCTTTCCCTACTTTACATTTAAGTAATATTTCATTTATGCTATTGGATTCATCATCTATTATGCATTATTTATTTTTAGTTTGCCACCCTAGATTTTTTCTTCCTTAGTGTTATGCAATAAAGCTGTAACTGCTTGTGATTTGACACACGATTGATCTAGAACGTGAATCTAATATCCATGTGGTGATAATCCGAAATTTATAAATAGCCAAAAATTTGTGGAAAAAAAATTGAAATTTTTATTTCAATCCCTAATCAATGGTTAAATTTTTTTTAATGCCATTATTGTTATTATTTAAATTCGGAGCCTTTTATATAAAATAATAATTTAATCATGGGAATTGTCTGTGTTTTTATTTTATATACAAACATTTTAGTGTTGAATTATTTTATGTTTTGAAAGTATTTGTTTTGGTGAAAGTTGAAATTACTCTCTAGTTTAAATCAATTTTATTTTTACAGAATTGATATACTAATAAAACAATTTTAAAATGACACTGAAAAAGAAATTTTTGAATTTTATATTAAATTACAAGACTTTTGTGTAAGAATTAATATTTTAAATGTGAAAGAATTAGGAAGTTAAGATATAAATTTACATTTCAACCAAATACCCTTTTTTTTTTTTTTTTTTTTTTTTTTTTTTTTTTTAACAAAATTTGTTTGGAATAGCACATCACCGACAAAATGTAGACTGATCGAAATCATTATGTATGCATACAAGTAGCCTATTCTCAGCTCGAGGAATCATCAGCTGTTTATTAAGATACTTTCATATTATTTCAGTCGATACTGATCTGATAGTTAAAACCTTTTTATTTTGCGGTTTTAGAATAGCCACGATGTGTTCATGCAGTTTTTCTCCCCTCCCCCACAGTCAGTCTTTTTCACCAGCGCAAGCACGCTAAATCTCCCGCACACAACTTATAGTTAATTTATTTTGTTTAAGCTTAAGGGCATATTTAACTCGTCCATTTGAAAGTTCTTTATCCTGAGATATAATGTAGGTGAAGACTTTCACGCCGTTGAACTCAGTAACTGAAACGTAGTTGCCAATAGCCAGAACCAATCAAATTATGCTTTGTTTAAACTGCGAGAGGGCGCTGTAGTTCGTATTGAGAAACAGAAGCGTTTCACGCTCACCGCACACACATGCTGCTTCTGATGGGAAAAGATGCCAGGAACTTATACTGAGAAATTATCAATATTCAAGTAAGTTATTTTCATTCTGCATTGCAATCCATTCAGAAGAAATTTTTTTTCAAATGATCCTTGTTATTTAACGGTTTTTCTCTTTGGATGTTTTCTCAGTTATGGCGAGAATTGTTAAGCATGCATTAAATGAAACAGTTTATATATATATATATAATAGCTAAATTTAGCTGTATCAACTTCCCAGGAATTCATTTCGGTTTAATTTCCAACTGTCTCTTATACGTCAGTCGTTTTCCCTACAGCAAAAGCGAACCTTTCGGCACGTGATAATGTAATTTTTTAACAAGAAAAATAATTTTGTAACTTAATAAAAATATTGTAAATATTTAACATTTTGCAATCGTATCAATATAAATTAAAGAACAAAGTATTGATTAATTAAAAAGTAGTTAAGTTTTTATTCATCCTAAGAATTTTTAAAAATTAATAAATGATTTTTTAAAAATACGCATAATAAATGAATCTTCATTACAAATCTTCACATTTTATTAAAATTAAACTTGGTGTATCATTGTTTCCTCAAAAACCGTATTAATTTCGTTTTAACTATTTTAACTCGCCTCAAAAATTGATTTACTCTACATTATTGTTGCAAATTTTTGAAGTATTCATAATGAAAAAAATTTTGTCCGTGATAAATACTTTTCAATGTGTTAAAACTATTTCTTATTATTATTAATTATTTCACTTGTTCTAAGCATAGACGGAATTCCTATACCCTCATATGAAAGAATGTTAGAGCAAAGGACTTCGAGCGAGATTGTAAATAATATAGCAATTTAAATTCACTCTGTAATTAATGATTTTAAGGTTTTTGGAAGTGTTATCAAAAATTACGTTTTGTTTATGGTTCTATTCTTGTGAGAAAATAGTACTACTGTTTTTATGCCTTTCTTTTATGTATTGAAAAGTTCTAAATTTCTTGATGCGAAATTGTTTCGTCAAATGAAATTTCTTCATGTTTAAAATTCCTTCCCCTTACCTTTTTGTTGTTGTTTTTCTGAATGAGATTATATGCATGCTTTTCTTAATTCATTTAGTTATCAAAACTTCTACTCACTTATGTATTGGGATTTAAAAAATTTCCCAAAAGTTTAACTTCCTGATTTAAAAAAAAAGCGAAATACAAAACATGTACGTTTTGAATTAAATTTCATTTCATTATGTTTATCAGTATTTAAATATAAAATGTAAAACTTATTTGTGGGGTGAGAAGTCTTGTTAAAATAATTAGTATTAGTTGCATGTTCTTCTGCTGCTGTTGACAACTCAGTCATAGCATTTTAGACATTACTGAAAGAGCATATCTGAAGTTCCAACAGCATTCTCGTTTTCTCTCCATATGCATCCCGAAATCGTAAGTTTATCACACACACCCTCAAGTTCGTCAATTTCTGACTCTGACCATATTATTGATTTTTAAGTTCCCACTTTACCCCACCAGTGGGGCCTTGCGAATGCGGAGATGAGAGCCTGTCGTCGAAGTAAGCTGGTTCTCGTGAATAGGGAGGTCGAGGTATCCCACCCCCTAGCTTAATCTTCTATGGGAACCAAGACCAGTAAATGTAGTACGTGTTTCTTTTGAAACTTTTAGGATTCCGTTGTCGCGATGGCACTCATTCATTTCATCCCACATACCTGACTGGGCAGAAGGAATTCTTTCACACTTTTAATTTGGTTAGAGTTGCTATATTAATTACATTAGAAACTACAAAAACTTCCGAAGAAGACATAATTATTTTTCAATAAAATATAAAACATTTTTCCTGCGTTGACATTTTTGACATAAAACAATTTTCCTTCATTAATATGATTTTATTTATGCTGATATTCATTAGTAAAATTTTGGTTTATATTTTCCAATCTTTAATCTTCACAGAAAATATCTTATTTATTTAAATGGGAAAGAATTTTTAATTTTACAGTGAAAATGTATTAAAAATGTAAGAACTGTATATCAGAGAAAACTATTGCTTTATTTGATTTTTTTAAAAATATTTGCAGATAGTGAATTATCAAACAAATTCGTGTATTTAAAAAATATTCGAATTAATATTTCTTTGGTATCAAACTCAAAAATATTTCAATATATTTTTTACTAAAAAAAAAAAAAGTTCCTTTAGGAGATTAAGCGGTATGTGTGTGTGATATTTTATATATATAATCGTGCATTGCCAATGATGGGATTCCTGTAACATTCTGTATCTTTTTTGATAAAAGAATCCTAGATAGTTGAAATATTTCTTTTATGAGGATCCAGCATAACCAAAAATCTCAGCCTCTTGATTGCGCCTAAGAAATGTTTTTCTCGTGTCTATTTACTATTGTTAACCTACTTTTCTCAAACGAAATCTGTCGTTAAAACAACTAAAGTGTTCTAGTTTTATTTGCTCATTTTTTTAATGATATGTGGCATAGGATTAAAATTTGAAATTACGCAATTTTCCGTTTTTGTTTGTTCCAATTTATATTTCACAAAATTCGCTAGTCTTATCGCCTTGAGCAATTTGTTTTGAGCTTCAATTTCACTTAACAGCAAGAGTAAATAGGCTTTAAAAATCCTTACGGATCTCGTAATTAAACATGCAATTCCAATTCTTCAAATTACCTTTTAATCTCAAAACTTAATTAATTTGCGCAAAACAAAACTTAAAAGTTTTTGATAAATAAATTACCAGAAGAAGTTCGAAGAGTTGTCTAAAGTGACTTTTTATTAATATTCTCGCCGTGCAAATATTTTTAAAATAATGCATATTTATGCTTGCGTTAAAAGTATTATCTTTCTTGCATATGATCATATCTTGTGGCTTTAAATAAGGCGATAAAGCTTGCTATTTCTTTTTCGCATTTTTATATTTTCTGTAATTAATTATGAAACAATCTTTTACATGGCACGACATTTTAGCTCTTCTAAATAATACTCAAGAACATTAAGAAATTGACGAATATTTAAACGTTAATTTCTTTTTCTTTAAATTTATTAAACCCAAAAAAAAACTTATTGCAGTCCTTAGGTATCGTTCTTTATTAAATGTTTGATTAAACATTCCCTAGTTTTCGGATTCAAATTTTCTCATTATTGAGATATATTTATTTTCTTTTATATAAATACACTTTTGTAAAAAAAAATTATTAATTGTATTATTTATTTAATTACACTTATTTTGCATATCGGTGTTTGCTTGATTTTATTTTCTTTTGTTCAGACCCCAACCATGTCTGCTGTGAAGATGGGCTTCCGTTATTGGTTTTTCTATCACTTTTTTAGGTGCTTTATTTGTAAAATTTTAAGTATTTAATTATCTGTTAGTCATTAATTAAATTTGATCCTGTACCAACCGCATTATCAGACAGGGAAAATAAGATAACAATACTAAAAATTATGCAATTCAATACATTATTAAAAGTAATTTTTAAAATTGTTTTTAATTTAGCGTTATTAAAAGGTGTTGCTCAATTTTAAATGCATCTGAAATATAAACTAGAATAGTGCCTTTTTATCCGTATCTATCTAAACTCTCGTTTTTCTTTAGACCGATCGGTGGATTTAGGAGAGAGTGGATAACAGATCTTGTAAAAAATTTGAAAGCAGCATATGCAGAAAATGTTGGCCGACTTTTTTTCTCTAGAGTACTTTTATTGTCATTTTTATAAACGCCTGTTATTTTATTTCGATTTTTTTTCTGCCCCCTCTGATGTATGTAATTTAGAACGTTGATTTTATTGAAGCAACTTATTCGTTGTTAAGATTTAAAAAGTAAACTTTTGCTTCCAAAGGGGACGTAGGTTGGTTTCATCCGTGTCTGAAAAGCATCCGACTTACCCTAATTCTTATATCCTGGAAATTTTGTTGAATGGCTGAAGTTCTCGGCGTCTTGTTTAGCTTAAGCCTGTTTCTTGTTTGAAGCTGGTCATATCAAATCTGTATGAAGCACTGCTTCTGTTCCTTAACTGGATCTTCTAGATACCTTGTTTACTGTCATTAGCCTACAGTTTAGAACTGTAAAACTCCTCAGAGCCTCATTTTCTGTCGCTACGATTGAAGGCAATAAAAGAAGACATAAAAGGAAATGTTTGACATCACTCTTTTATCAAGCTTTCGTATTTAACTCGTATTTTTACCTCTAAAAACATGCAAAATGCAACTCTGTTTCTACGGAAGTAATCTAAATGCCTTAAAAAGACTTACGTGGTAGTAAAAAGTAACTAGTAAAGATTTGATGGTTGTAAGAAGATATTTTCTGTTGCTTTTAATTTTAGAAGATTTAATAAATTTTAACATCTTCGACAGTTAAAAAATTATTTCATTTCTAAATTGTAAATTAATTCGACGAAAAACAAAGTTGCAGATGATAAAAGGATATATATATATATATATAATAATCTGCATTAAATTTCTTCGGCATGAATATATTTTTAACACGAACAGTGTTAATTCTTTCAATTGTTATTTCATTTTTAAAAAAAATCTCAATATATTTTATTATCCTCACAAAAACGATTTATTTTAATTACCTTGGTAACCCCCCCCCCAAATCTCATCTTAGTCGGTGCCTGAATTAAACTGAATTTCACTGAATTTTTTGCATACTTACCCCACACTACATACACGTTTCCCCTTTTGTATGATTTTTTTAATTTCAAAAAAAAAAAACTTATTTTTTTCACGTGTTTATCAAGCACTCAAAATGGTAACTTTTTATTTCATTTTGCTTCGGGTTTTTAATTGTTCACTACGTAGATCGATATAAGCATTTTATTGCGTTCTTATCGAAAAGTTATTCACTGATTACATGGCTTCAAGTGAAATTTTCAGATTTTGCTATTTTATGAATTTATTTGAAACTGACAAATCTGTTTTATAAAAGTTGGTCCTTTTTTAAAACGTTATTAATTATAAAGTATCAAATAAGATTTTGCATTAAAATTTATTTACGCTTTGTCGTTATCTTTTCCTAAATATTTTACTCTAGTATACCTCCCTTCCATTTTTTAAAAAATTCCGTAAAAAATTATATTTCTTATGTCTTAAATATATATTCGATTTTCATGCAATTTTGCTCACTGCATAAATAAAATGGCGTTCATTAAATAAATCATTATATCATTTAAATGAAATTCTTTTCTATCGGGCTTTGTAGTTTTTAAACTTGAAGTTAAATCATGCAAAATCACGATTTCCTTCCTCTCTTACATTCCGTGTTTTAAATGCGAACAAAAAATGTTATCTTGCTTTGAATGGTGTTTCTCTTATTATTATTATTATTTATTTAAGTATTGTTTGATTTAAATTTTATTGTTGTTTATTTTTCTTGAATGTTCGAAATTGTTTTTGTTTTAAATTTGACTTTTAATGAATGTTTACGAAATAATCATCTTTTGATTGCGAGGTCTAAAAAAACAATCCTTTTCAATGGCGAAAAAAATGTCGTAATTTTTAGTGTAAATTTCTGTTTACAGTAATAACTGATTTCAAAATGTTTCGCCGCATCTATTGTGCTTCTTGCCATTTCTTTCGAAGTCAACATAAGCGATGACTAACGAGATTAGGAGCTAACGCCTGAAACCTTACAAAGGACTCCTTTCTTTGCAATGAAATGAATTCTTTTGCAGAATGAGTATGATTTCTTCTAGCATTTGCATTTTCAAGAATTTTATCATGATAGATTTAAAACAATGAAAAAGGCGTTTCTTAATTAACCAACGTTAAAAAATTAATGATACTTATTCTATATGCAGTGGTATACGGTGATATTCTGTATTTCAGTTGATTGTATGAGGGGGGGGGGGGAACGAAAATTTATATATATTTTGGAAGAGAAATATGTTTACTAATCACATTAATTTGACTGCTATAAAATATGTTTGATAGAAAATGAAGATATTGAAAATAGTTGCTTCTAATAAGCTGTTGATGTACCACCAGAATGCATGCATTCCTATCAGCACTGCCTTCCCCCCCTTCCCTATTGGAAATTCTTGCTCAATCCGTTCTTTTCTCTATTTGTTATTTAAAATTTCAAAGTTTCAAAATACTTAAAGATGGGTTACAATTCTTAAACAGCAACTTCATTGTACTCTACTAAATTAGAATCACTCCCAATTAGAATCTACTCACTAGAATTCCAATTTTAAAATATTATAGGTCATTAATTCATCGTCTTATTTATTAATAATAATCTATAAGAAAGTAAGGAATAAAGTACTTATACTTTTTCCAAAATTTAAGTGTCCCTTGTCCGACTTTTTCATGTCGTCATAATCACTTATCAATGAAAAAGTAAAATAAATTTCCAGATCAGAGTCTGCTTATTCAAATTGACCAGTTGCAATGATTCTTATTCAGAGAGTTTCTGCGTATATGTTTTGCCTCCTAAGATACAAAACAATTCAGACTCAGTTGGATTGGACTCGGCTACAAATGGATATATTGTAGTGAGGGTGAAAATATCGGATGATTCATAAGCGTAAGGAAAGGTAGATTTTATTTCTTTATATCTCCTTAATATTGACTATATGAAGATATAAATCGAGCCTTTTATTTTGTTAATCTTATGTTTATTTATAAGTTTATGTATTTATTCAGTGAAATGTGCGTGATTTTATATTTTCTTTTTTAAATTACATGTTACAAAATGTTTAATATTTCAATTCTTTTTTTTTTTACATTCTTTAACTTATTTTTACAACTTGCTATGTGCAAACATTGATAAAGTGCTAGTCTGTATATAGAGGACAAAAAATTTTGTATAAACATATATTTTATTGCTAAAAAAAATGCTATTTTAGCATTTTGGGTGATATAAGGGTAGCATTTATACAACTTTCATTCCCCCCCCCCTTGTTAGGTTGAATAGGTGCGAGTCTTTCGTACTGCTATTTGAATCATCAATCACTATGTATTGTCCTAACAGTTTTACACAAAACAATACAAATCGGGAAGTGTGTGTAACAGTACTGTCTTCATAGCTGCTGAGTTCAAAGTTCGCCATTTCTTTGTTTCCCTAATATTTATGATGAATTTTCAATCCAGCGTCATCCCGAATTCATAACTCCATTTTGTTGTCATTTTCCAATCTTAATTTCGTTCTGTAACGTCCCGCTTGCCGAAGGGGAGGGGGGGAGGAGACCTGACAAAAGCAGTTCTAAAATTAGACCCTTTTCCTAAATCTCATTCTTGCTTAGCCGGCTAGCCTGAAAATAGATTCGACGTCGTACCTCTTTAATAATACAAAGAAAAAACAGAAGTGAATCTGAACAAAGGACTACTAAGAGCTGGTGATGGAACGATGTATGAGAGAAAAAAGTTATCTTTATTTCTTTTCTTTTTGGTTCGTTCTAGAGAGTTTTGGCCCGAGATATCAATCGAATAACTTCTACTTTTTGAGACAGGCTTATTTTGAAATAGCTATCATATGTGCATAAGTAATTTTTTGTCTATCTTACGTACAACGTGATTCCAGCCAGCTAATTATCTGATTCGGATATGAAAACGCAAATGCGATAAGATATATTTTTCTTTCCAAGCAGGTCTCATGTTTGGATACTTCTGCAA
>JAPMOQ010020853.1:3115262-3128417 GCA_026543055.1 Argiope trifasciata | reverse complement strand
GTATGTATGTATGTATGTATGTATGTATGTATACAGTGAAACCTCGTTACAACAATATTTTAGGGACCAAATAAATATATTGTTGTAGAGAGACATATTGTTATATCGAGGGCCCACATATTTTGAGCATTTAATAAGAGTTTATTATTATTATTATTATTAGTTTAAGGTGCATAACATACTACTTTTAAGTCTATATTTAGAAGAAATTAATTTGTAGAATACTAATAATAGTGGTTTAAATACTAAAAAAATAAATAAGATAAATTCAGAAAATAAGCGCAGAAATATTCACATACCTGAAAACACTTTTTATTGAAAATAATCCAATATTTTTGTTTGTTTATTCATTTTTTTACTGTTAAGTTCACCAATACTGTATGCATTGAGTCTAGTGCTCGAAAATGTTCTTCATTTGTCGACGGAAGGATTGAAAAAAATGTCCGTAGAGAATTCACAGATTGAAGAGCTTCCTGGGATGACAATAAGGACTGCGATGGACCTGTATTATCTTCATCATTGTTTCCTATCTCATCAATAATTTCAGAAAGAATATCTTCATCAGTAACTCCTGCTAAAACCATAAGATCATCATCTGCTGTTAAATAGTCTTCTATACTAATTCCAAACTTTTTACCGGTTGTTTCTTCAAGTTGGGATACGGATTTTTTGATGTGCAAAACACATTCTTGATCATCTGAGAGATCATTGTCTATGGAATTTTCATCATTATCAGATTTCTTATCTTCCATAACACAAAGACCAGCCTTTTTCTAGCAATTCCGAATGGTTTTTTCTGTTACTTCCTACGAACTTCCACAATATCCACAATGAGTCTTAATAGACGGAAAAAATAACAAAAGAAAACGAAAAAAAAAAGCATTTGAAAATCAAAATATTATTATAAAGGGAGAAAATAATACTGAAATTTAGATTGAAAAAATCGTTTTACAGAGGGTTATTGTTCTAGAGAATATCGCAATATTGAGGGGAGATTAACATTAGTTTATATGCAAAATCACCGGGACCACAAAACATTATTGCAGTAGAGGGAGTTATTGTTGTATCGGGTATCGTTGTAGCGAGAGTTTACTGTATGTATATATATATATATATATATATATATATATATATAATATATAATCCTGTTGAAGACACTTCGAATACCGGGTCAAATTTGAACTATTGCAAAAAGTCTTTGAATCATAAATTTGTCGTTTTTCTTCCCTTCACGTGGCGCTTTCTCTCTCTCCGACGAAAATTATATCAATGTAGAAAAAAGTGAAAATTCAGGATTAGGCTATATACAGAGCTAAACAAAGTGGTTTTGACTTGACGAAAGGGAATGAAGATCCAAAAACTCTAGCTAACCTATCTCATCTCCTACTTTTGAGTTTCTAATCCAAAATCAATAAAATAAAAGGTAAATAATTTCTTACCTTTGCTGCCACGGGCTCATCGATAAAAACATCTCTGTAAATATGGTTTGAAGAAAAAGAGTGCAGTTTCGGTATAATCCTTTTTTATTTTCTTCTAAGGCACAGACATAATATGATTATGGATAATATATACATGTATTATTTACAACGCGCTTATATGATCATTAATTTGGCCATCTTCCGACGTTTAACGATACGTCGGTCTCACACAAAATCTCTCAAGCATCTGAAGATCTGGCGGAAGGAATATCTACTGACGTCAGCAGAGCGCGTGGGCGCCAAGGTTATAACATATGAATCTGCTGACTCACGTTTTCCAACATCCTCCCACCTTTGAGTTTCAATTACAGGAAACTCAAACATAAATTCAAATTAATTCAAATAACAAATTCAAATTAACAAGAAAATTTTCTGTTACTACAATACATATATCAAAATAATTGAATTAACAATATGTTTAAAATAACGAATATAAATCAAGAAAATATTACAATAAAGAGAATATATCAAAGTAACAAAATATTTGCAATAATCACGATAAACCAAAGTATTATTCAAAATTAGTTATTTAGTATTGAATGTGTTTCAATTATAAATGTGTCAATCAATAAAAAATCAATAAATGTGTATAATGTAAAAGTTCAGTTCTAAAAAGAGTTCTTCTAAAAAAGAAAAAGTTCAGTTCTAAAAAAAAGTTTATAACATGAGTCTCTTTACATTTTTTAATCTTCTACCATACCTAGAAGTTGGTTCATCAAGTTCAGCTTTATCATGAGAATCACTTTTAGGTGTGCAGGAATCATCACAAGGAAAGTTATTCTCTCGTGTTTCACACTGTCTCACAGGTTGTAACAGTTCTTTTTGAGATTCACTAATTTCTAAAGGATACAGTCTCAACGTTGGACGTAGGACTTCTCCACCTTTAGTTTTCAGTTTCACAAGTCTGATATGTCCATCGGGTGATTTGACGATTTCGATGACTTTACCTAATGGCCAGTCCATTCTTTTTACGTTGTCAGAAGATATCAAGACAACTTCGCCTAATTTGATGGATGATGAGATTCGTGTCTTTTTCTCATATTGTCTCAACTGTCCCAAATATTCTGAGCGAAAACGTTTTCTCAGGTCACTTCGAACTTTTTGTCGATAAATAAATCTTCTATTCAGAGCTTTGGAGTCCAGAAGATCTAGTTCAGGTGTACCGATTTCTTTAACTTCCTGCAAAAACATACAAGGAGTGAGAGGTTCTAGATCATTAGGATCATCACTTATATAAGTGAGTGGTCGACTATTGATGACACTTTCACAGTCACACAAGATGGTAGTCAGTTCTTCGAAGTTGAGGGACGTCTGACCTAGAACTTTACGTAGTATTCGCTTGACCATCCCGATCAAGCGTTCCCAAAACCCACCCCACCATGGAGCAGACGGAGGGATGAATTTCCAGTCTATCTTGTTGACTGTACTGTATTGAGCTATCTTACTCCAATTGATCTTTTTGATTAGGTTGTTTGCACCTACGAAGTTTGTGCCATTATCTGAATATACAATCGTGGGTCTTCCTCGACGAGCCACAAATCTTCTGAACGATTGAAGAAAACTTTCTGTAGATAGTGAAGTGGTCAGCTCGAGATGTATAGCTCGATATACTGCACAGGTATAGATGACAATCCAGGACTTCTGATTATTCTTTAAATAAAGAGGACCGGCGAAATCTACTCCTGTAATTTCGAAGACAGAAGCAGCTCTGAGACGGTCAACTGGCAATGGAGCTGTTGGAGTTTCTATTGGTCGTGCGTCAAATCTCTTGCAAGTAACACAGTTCTTGACAACTTTACGGACAGTCTTTCTGTATTTCAGAATCCAGAATTCTTCTCTGAGGTTGCTCATCACTATTTGAACACCTGCATGGCCTAGAGAACAGTGTTTCCAGCGAACAAGTTTTTCAACTAACGAATGTTCACTGGGTAACACGATATGAAATTTAAAGTTCTTTAAATCTTCCTTTAATGAGAGTCTTGTCCTAATTCGCAAAATTCCATATTCATCTTCTAATAACTGGAATTTTTGTAGACGCTTATCTTGAGGTCCAGTGAATGATTCTTGTTGTACTAACTTTAACAATGAAAGTTCTGCTAGGTTCCTTTCTTCCAATGTTATGCTTCCTAATTTTCTATTGTTCTTTTCTACCTTGCAATTACTGAAAAATCTGTAAATCCAGGACATAACTAGAAGAAGATTAGGATAAGAAGAGAAAATGTCGTAAATTTTAGACTCCTTTACTGTATTCGTAATGCTAACAATTGTTTTACGTTTTTCACCATTTATAATATTTTCATCTGGAAAAATATTTGTTTTGGGCCAATTTTCAGGGGATTCTTTTAACCAAGGAGGTCCTAACCACCAGTTGGATTTGGCTAGGTCTTTAAAATCACAACCTCTAGATGGTAAATCTGCTGGATTCATTTGTCCGGATATATGATTCCAATCGTCTGGGTTGCTCAAAAGACGAATTTCTTTTACACGATTGAAAACAAATGTAGCCCAGTTTTCGTTCTTTTTAATCCAGTAAAGTGCATTACTAGAATCAGACCAATATCGTGTTGCAACGTCTTCTAATCCCAAGCTCTCTTTCACGGATTGACATAGTCGAGCACCTATATTACAGGTCAACAGTTCAAGTCTAGACATCGTAATTGTTTTAAGTGGGGCGACTCTTGATCTAGCTTGTATCAAATTACAATGAACTGAATCGTCACTTTCACTCCTGAGAAAAATACACGTAGCGTACGATTTCTCCGAAGCATCGCAAAATACATGCAAAGTTATATTTCTAAGTGCTTCATTTTTATCTAGACTTCTAGGAATATAAATATCATTTAAAAATTTCAGTTGATTTTTCCATTTCAAAAATTTATTTGCCATGTAAGATGGCAATTCAGTATCCCAACTTATTTTTAATTTCCAACATTCCTGTAGTAGAAGTTTTGGCAGTAATGTGGACGGACAGGTAAATCCAATTGGGTCAAATATTTTATGCACAATCGATAAAATGATTCTTTTTGTTAAAGGTTTATCTTCTATGGTGGAATCTAAATCTCGTAAGTCAACAGTTAGAGAGTCACTTTTTATTTTCCATTTTAAGCCTAACACTGAAACGGATTTCTCTTCTATTAAATCAGATTCTTCAAAAGGGGTATGCTCCCACCCTCGCAAATTAAATTTTGCTGGGCCAAGTATTTCCTGTGACTCTTCAATGAACTTTACCAGTTCTTCTTTACTGTCCACACTATGGACACAATTGTCCACATAAAATGATTTCAGAAGTTTTAGGGCTGTTTCTTTGTAGACAGGGGGAGCATTTTTCAAATGAAATTCAAGAGTGGCTCCTAGTAAAAAAGGGCTTGAGGTTATTCCAAAAACAACTCTCTTATGCTGAAAGATTCTTAACTGCTCTTTTTTCCCTTCCTGCCACCACAAAAATTTTAAATAAGGCCTATCCTGTTCATGGAGCTCAATCTGCAAAAATGCTTTTTCAATATCGGCAATAACTCCGTATTTTCCCATTCTGAATCTATTTAGGAGAGAGGGAATTAGCTCTACCAAATTGGGCCCCTTTTCTAAACAATCATTAATTGATGGTGAATTTTTATCTCTGGCAGAGCCATCGAAGACTGGCCTAATCTTTGTCGTAGAGTTTTCTTTAAAAACAGGACGGTGAGGTAAATAATATTCTGGTTCTGAGCTAGATACTTCCTCAATAATACCCTGATCTAACCAGTCATCAAAAATGGTTTCATATTCTTTAATTTTCCCCAATTTGTTAAGAGATTTAATACAATTAACAAGTCTCTTTTCGGAAATGTCCTTACAATTCGTTAATGGGGGATGACCCTTCACCCAAGGCAAACGCACTTGATACCTCCCTTCTTTGTTTCTACTAACAGTTTGGTAAAAATGTTCTTTAGCCGCTAATTCTATTTCTTCGCGAGTTTTATTTTGACTCGGTTCACAAATTCCAAGTGTATCTAATCGCCATAAATCAGAAATGTTTACGTCATTAACGTGACAGGATAGAACAGTATTGGTGCTGTCATGCTTTTCTATTTCATTCGTCTTTCCCATCAACGTCCAACCTAACTTAGTTCCTACACATACTAACCCTGAACTAAGCTCCTCTACTCTCCCAGTTAACAGCTTACCCGCAACATCTGCCCCAATTAGCAAATGAATCTCTAAAGGGGATGATTTATACAGTAATTGATCATCAGAAGTATGTGATACATCAGTTAAAAATATCTTCTTAGATTTAAGATCTTTTACATAGGGGAACAAATTTATTCTCGAAATATTGGAACAAATTGTTTCCTGATCTAACACTTCAAAATTACAATGGTAACTGTTATCTACATTACTTAAATGAACCAAATATTTTTTATGGCTCTCAGACTTTTCTAAACCCCCAAATAAAGAATGTAAAATAGATTCCTCATTAATTACCTCATATTCCATACTTTCTGCTGCATATTTTGACATGTATGACCTTTCTGACCCGCTGTCAATTAATACACGAATGTTTCTAGTTTTATCCTTTCCGCGAATTTTAACCACTAATGTTTGTAAATAAACTTGCCGCATGCATGTTTTATTAGTTAAAGAACTCTCCGCAACAATTTTATCTTCCGACTTCCTTTCCTTATTTTTATTTTCCGGAAACTCATCATTACCTTTACACATTATAGGCAAATGATTCCCTTTACATATTGAACAATTAAATGTATGCTTACAAAAACGCGCGATATGTCTAGGTTTAGATTTTAAACATCGGAAACATACTCCGCGATTTAAAAGTATTTCCTTCTTTTTCTCGAATGTTAAACTCTTCGCGAACCTACAATCCTCTTGGTTTAAATGCGACTTATCGCAAAAAGCACATTCCTTATACTTTGATTCAGTGTTTCGTCTAGTAGAGTTGTTAATTAAATCAGTGGCTGATGGTCTGGACCTTGGATTATTTTCTCGCGAATGACTAATAGGTTTTTTGTTATGGTTATCTAAGTCGAAAGAGGAACGCGCAATAACTAATTTCTGTTCGGATTCTATTTCTTGTTTAAGAAAATTTAACAAATGTGCTAGCCTATCATTTCCTGTAGATTCTGCAGTTAATTCGCGTTGAGTGCGCTCATAAATTCTTAGTAGATCAGGGGGGGAGGCAGGATTCCAACAGAGGAAAAAGCAAAATAGCAGAAAAATCATCTTTAGCTACTCCTAACGTTTTCAGCGACCTTAATTGGCCCTCTAAAGTATCATAAAGTTTCACTAGTGAATACTTTTGGCCTTGAGGGTTAGCGTTATTTATTACAACTGAAAGTAACTCTCTAACGTAGACTTCTATCAACAAATCGTCTCTTCCAAAACGCTGCTTAAGAGCCGTTATGGCTTCATCGTAATTTCTACCAGATGGGGGAAAAGATTCAACAAGCATTCTGGCCGGCGAGTTTTTTACTGTCGCTTGCAATAGGTATTGAAATTTGTCATCATCCACTATTTCGGGGTCTTCGTGGATTTTTTTAAATTGTCCCCACCATGGAAGAAATTCCTTTAAGTTGCCATTAAACTGGCTTAATACAATTTCTGGTAACTTTATTTTTCTATAACCATTTATGCAATTGTTGGAAGTGTCCTTCGTTATATTTTCTTCGCGTTTTGGTTTTTCAAGTAAATTCAGACGCCTTTCTAGTTTCGTTTTTGTTTCCAAATATTTCTCTTCATAATCTATGATAACTACGTATTCTTTATCAAACGTTTGCTGTGTACATGTTTTATCCTCTTGCATAATATTTAAAATTTTAGAATCTAAATCTTTAAGGTCTTTGTATTTTTGTTCTATAAGAACAATCTGTGCCGCAAGAATATCTGTATCCTCAATTTTTTTCTCTAGTAATTCTGATGCTTTATTCAGTACTCTCGTAAGAACTGTCCTTAAAGGAGCTCTCAACTTTTTAATGGCGTCTATATCCATCTCAAATTAGAAAATTACGCAAGTATGTTTGCGAAAATTTTTCAATCTTATAAATGCACTCTCAATCTCAAATAAGAATATCAAGGCAGGGGATGCCAGATTTTGAGTTTCTAATCCAAAATCAATAAAATAAAAGGTAAATAATTTCTTACCTTTGCTGCCACGGGCTCATCGATAAAAACATCTCTGTAAATATGGTTTGAAGAAAAAGAGTGCAGTTTCGGTATAATCCTTTTTTATTTTCTTCTAGGGCACAGACATAATATGATTATGGATAATATATACATGTATTATTTACAACGCGCTTATATGATCATTAATTTGGCCATCTTCCGACGTTTAACGATACGTCGGTCTCACACAAAATCTCTCAAGCATCTGAAGATCTGGCGGAAGGAATATCTACTGACGTCAGCAGAGCGCGTGGGCGCCAAGGTTATAACATATGAATCTGCTGACTCACGTTTTCCAACACCTACCATTTAAAAAAGTTGGTTGGTTGTTTTGGATTTTTTGGCACAAGGGCCATCCTTGGCCAAGCTGCGCCATCCATATGGTTAAAAAGTGGTTAAATGATCATTAAAGTTTAAATAAATGAATAGTTGCATAAAAGCAGAATATAATAACTAAAAAACACTGGAAACAGTAGCACAGGATTGTGTATTTATAATGAAAAATTTAAGAATTCAAAGCGCTTGAAGAATTCAAAGGCAAGATAAAAATTTAATAGCATATAAAAATTTTAAAATGTTTGAATGGTGCTTCTCTCCCAATAAATCAGTGAGAGTTAAGGATGATGAGTGAAAAAACTGGTTACGATGAATATTAAAAGCAGAGCACTCGATCACTGATGAACTGTAAAATCTGGGCGATATGTAGGACATATAGGCGCTCTGTCACCAAATAGTAGATGTTTGTGAGTTAAGTGAGTGTGCCCTATACGAAGACGTGTTGATATAACATCATCCCTACGCTCAGTTAAAACTGGCCGTAAGCTCGTAAAAGGCTTAATTGAATGCAATTTATTGTTCCTGCTTCAATCCCATGTTTCTTGCCGCAGAGAAAATATTTGGCACACAACGGATTTCTTTGCATCACAATATGGTATCCTGCGATTCGAGAAACAAGTGGCAGTTTTTGTAGCTTGTTTTGCCTGCTCATTGCTACAGATCCCTACGTGATTTAAAAAGGTGGATACATAGAAAATGCAGTACATCTTAAATGGTTGATCAGCGACTTACACACTTACTTATTTTTTTTAAAAAAACTACATTTTTGGAAAGAGCAGACAAAACTGCTTCAGGGTGATATCTATTACTTCAGGATATATGGAGTTTACTGCAAGTTAGAAAATCTAAAACACTGGCGAAATACAAAATCGAACTGTTACCAAGATGGCAAAAATATCTCCACTCCATCCACTATGAAATAAAGTTTTATTAAACCATATCGGCGCTCCAGATGGGAGATATTTAACCTATTGTTTAGAATAAATCGCCAAAGCTGGTGTTTATTGAAAGGGAGTACCAAAAATCAGATCTGTTTTTAATTTGTCTGCCGTCCACTTATTATTTTGACAGATGGAAGTAATAAATTTTTAAACAAGAAAAGTATATGTGTAAAAAGAATTTAGAGCATATACCCATTATATAATACATCTCATGTCTATGATACTGGACCTATGCATTCACAAGGGAGGGCTCTGTGAGTCGGTTATGAAGTTTGTAATTTCTCCTCTAATGCATGTCTTTGTTAGATTATGAATTGAAACCACCTTAGCTCTGAACGAAAACTCAGTTTTCTGTTGAATTGTTAGCTTACAGGCTAGAGAAAAACGTATCAAGGATTCTGATGATTATTCTTTGAAAGGCTCGGATGGTTGAGAAACACTTCTGTGCGATAAAGGGGGAGGGGATGCAAGTGGAGGACAAATTCACTTATAAATATTATTACATTTACGGTATTGGAATATAGGGTGTCGCAAATTAAAGTTACCCTATTCAGAGCTACATACCGCCGTAACTATTCATCTAAAAATTCTGAAATTTTAAATACGCCTTAATAAAAAGATGGGGAGGAAATTTAGATACAAATGTTGCCCCTAGAGAGCGTATTATCGACTATTTTATTATAAGAATTGCACATTAGCTTGGAATTAATTCAAGTCATGTTCGATATGATGGCCACCATTGTCAGCTACCCTCTGGAATCTGAAAATGGCATGTTCGATAGTAGAGTGTTGTGTCTGCGTGTAAATATTGAATTCTTGGCGGCAAATACTGGCTTTAAGATAAGGCAACGTTCTAACGTTGTCACGGCCAACCAGATCTTTCAAATATTCCCAGAGCAAAAAATCGCATGGATTAAGGTCTGGGTATCGGGCAAGCTAAGCATTATTAAAGTGGCGGCTTATTACTCTTTTTTCTGTAAAATGTGTTTTCAAAATATTTTTTACACAATTTGCAGTGTGTGGAGTCGCACCATCCTACATAAAAAGCGTTCGGTCAAGACATTGGCGTGATTGTAGAGCTGGAACAACTGCATTCTCCAATATCGATGCATATTGCTCTTTCGTGATAGTGCATGTCACTGCACCTGGTGGAGTTTGTCCCTCGAAAAAGTACGGTTCCAGAAGAAAA
The DNA here is from genome assembly GCA_026543055.1 of Argiope trifasciata. Lineage (NCBI taxonomy): Eukaryota > Metazoa > Arthropoda > Arachnida > Araneae > Araneidae > Argiope > Argiope trifasciata. The sequence continues at coordinate 3,118,317 of JAPMOQ010020853.1, read as the reverse complement.
GAAGCATTAAATCCACACTACTTTGGGTGAATGTAACGGGACATCTAGGGTACAGTGAGGATGTTCTGTAGCCCAAATTTGGCAGTTATGCGTATTCATCGAGCCGTCTAAATGGAAATAGTCTCATCGAACCACAAAATGTTCCAAGGCCATTCAGAATCGGCCTCACACCGAGGAAGAAAATGCAGCGAGAACCGTGCGTCAAAATCTTGTAGATACAGCTAATTAACAAGTGAGATTTTGTATGGATATGGATTGCTGAGGATCCTATGCACAGTGGAACGTGGCCTGTGCAACACCATTGCAGCATGGCGAACACTACTGCTAGCCATGATGTTTTGTCCTCTTCCAGGATGAACACCCAACGTCCTGTTTTCTTCAAATTTCGTAATCATTTTCTTTAAGCCTTGAGACATTATTGGACCTGTTCGAAGATCCTTCTAAGTCCGAAATTTCCTTAAGGCTGCTGGTGCTGAATCGTGGCTTTGATAAAACAATTTGACTAATAAAGCGCGAGATTGCAAAATTAAAGTCATTTTGAGTCGCGAACACACTCGCAAGTTTTCAAAGAATGCATTCCCTTTTATACTGGCTTAACTGTTAAGTGACAATGACTGACGTTGCAACATTTGCATTTGCTGTAGTTTCAAATGTTTGGTTAGTTGGTAGGTTGAATTAAAGTCACACTAGAGCTGCGCATTTGGTTATTGGCGATGATTCTGGATCTATCGCGTAGGACAGACCCGTTTTACGTGAATACGCCCTCTAGTGGCGGCATTTGGAACTATTTTTTTTTAGCAAAATGTCTTTCTTATCCCTCTATAAAGGCGTACTCAAAATTTCAGAATTTTCGGTTGAATAGTTACGGCGGTATGTAGCTCTGAATAGGGTAAGTTTAATTTGGAACACCCTGTACTATACTGGTACGGTGAGTTCCTTCTCTCATAATTTAGAGTTAAATTATGATTTTTGCATTTCAGGCACTCATAGCGGTTATCCGTGACGTTAAAGCTATGACTCAAGTTCGAATAGTGTATTGCTGTAGTAGTAAGGGAGGGGGAAATAAAAAAATATTTGAATGATTCGCTTGACGGGGGTTAATCTTAACGCCAGTTTATTGGATTTTATTCTTAAATTTCTGTAGAATCAAATTGCATTTTGCGAAGATTTAGAAAAAGCATTTCTTATGATACAGATTGCTGAGGAAGGTAAGATGTATCTTAAATTTTAATGGCTTCTGGAAGATACGGGCGGTTCAAAACAAATATTTAATCTTAATCGTCTTCCCTTTGGCTTAACTACATCTTCCTTTGGTTTAGTTTGCGTTTTGAAATTTCATATACGAAAATATAAATATCCTAAATGTTGTGAAATTTTAAATTTTCTCAATGTCGATTATCTATATTATGCAGCAGATACCTCACAGGATGCTTATCAGTTAACTTATTCTTCTATAGATATATTAACACTCCGCCGGTTTTAATTTAAGGAAATTAAGAACTAATTGTGGCGAGCTAAATAAACTTTGATATGATAATGTGTATGAAGAAAATGCTGATCATGGGCAGGGATCAAGATTCTTAGAATTGAATAGGGATCCAATTCAAGATGAAATTAAATTGAATTTACGAGATGTTAAGAATTCCTTAGAATTTGGAATCACCAAAATAACTTCTAAAAGACATGTGCCGAGAATAATCTCTCAAATTTTCAATCCTTGTGAACTAATCAGCCCTTTTGTAATCACAATTAAAATTCCCATTTAAGAATTATGGAAAAGAAACCTCGAATGGATGAGCAGCTACCACAGGATTTGGAAGAAAAATGGAACATTTTGTGCTCTGAACTCTCTGCTATAGATAACTTGCGGATTGAACATAAACCTTTCTCGAAATTAAAAATCAATGAAAACGAATGAAAATCTTCTGTCACGCTAGTCCTAAAGCATATGGGGCTGTGGCGTATTTCCAATACATCACAAAGTGCTAAACTGAGCTTTAATTATGCCTAAAAGTAAGATTGCTCCATTGAAAACTTTAACCCTTGTGAGATTGGAATTGATGGCAGCACTCATCGGTCCTCGCTTAGCAAAATACTTGCAGGACTTCATTCCATCTTTAATTAAAGAGTTTATTTATGAAGTGACTCGGAAATGGTTATCAATTGGGTAAAAGGATTGGCAAAGTTATGGAAACCCTTTGTGTGTAATTGAGTGACTAAGGTGAAGTTACTTACTTCTCCGCACTGTAGTGGGTTGGAAAACCCAGCTGAAAAGAAAATCGGTGAATGCATTTCTCATCGCATCAGTTGACGGGACTTGAGTGACTGTATCGGCCGGTACAGTCGTGATCTGTGCAGTGCTTGTCACTTATCTCTGATTCCATTTGTGATAAGGAAATATTTTCATCAAACAGACGGGGAACTGAAACTGTCAACACAATGGTTGACAGTTTCTACCAGTGTTGATGATTGTATTTCAAGTTGTATAAACATTGATAAATACAGCAATCTTTACAAACTTTTACGTGTTACAGCTTTTGTAAAAAGATTTATTAACAATTCTAAGAGCCAGTGAACCTCTTAGTTCTTTCGAGCTACAGGAAGCCCTACATTCTTGGATCAAGGCGACTCAAAATAAATATTTCGGAGCTGAAATTCACTAGCTTCTTTCTAAGAGTGTCATTTCCAAGGCCTCGCGTGTTTATAATTTGAACCCTGAATTAGATGTAAGTAGTCTGCTACAATTGAAGGGTCGTCTGCAGTTTTCTAGTGGTGACGTGAGAGCGAAGCATCCTTGGCTTCTCCCATTGGATGATAAATTTGTATGCTCGTTTCAAAATGGGCCATTAGGTGTTGATGGTACCTTAACTCACTTGTGTGAACAATTCTGGATCGTCAAAGGAAGACAATTTGTAAAAAAAGTACTCTGTTATTGTCTCATAGACATTTTAAGGTAAAGACTGGAGAACAGGGGGTAGCTCCACTACCTCCTGACCGAACTTTAGAATATTCACCATTTTATATATCTGGTGTAGACTGTGCTGGACCTTTTTTT
>JAPMOQ010020853.1:3054919-3115252 GCA_026543055.1 Argiope trifasciata | reverse complement strand
AAAAAAAAAGTTTTGTTTTTCCAAGACTAAATTTATGCTTTGGTTATATGTAGAGTTCGTTGAGCTGCAGTTTAAGCTCATTGTTGCACTTTTGTTTCCTGGTTACTCTTGTAGAATAATTATTACAGTTTAACATTTTTGTCTCTGAATTATTTTAAACATTTTACTGCATGTAATTTTTTGTTCAAAAGTTTGTTGTTACATTATGCTGAGAAAATGTGTTTTCAATTCTCTGTAAACTTATAAAAGTAAATAGACTGAACACACATCGAATGGTTGAAGATATACAAAAATATATGTAAAGAGAAATGCGCATGGTGCTGCAAAGAATTTGACATTTCTATTATGTCAAATGCAACTGTAAAAGTTGAAGACAGGGATATTTGGAATCTTCTAAGCTTAAAAAATTAACTCTAAAATTCTGTTATCATAAAAGTTTGAAAATGCACCATTGAGCCTATGTACATTTGAACTCTGGAAAGATGTGATAAATTATGTAAAATTAGTTGAAATTGATAGTAACTTCCCAAAGCTATCTGTAAATCATTTTTCCCCTTTTCTCAAAGTACTAGAGATAAATTAATACCTGTGAAGCTCATTTTTTTTCACATGTGTTGCAGAACACATTAAATCCTTTCTTCTAATGTATTTGTAGTGATATTGCTTTCTGGGGCATCTGATATTTATAAGTTAGTAAATTTTAAAAGAAATGCCTTAACTGAAATTTCTCTTGTAAATAGCTTGTATGAATTTCATTTTTCTCTGATTGAAAGGGATTGTAGGTATGGAGGAGATTGGAATTATTGGAAATTATTGGGAAAAGCCCATTCCAAAAAAGAAATAACTTGTAAAAATGCTTTTTCAAACATGCCTGTTAGAAATTTACTTTTTAAAATACTGGCATGCATAATAATTAAATCTTCAGTAAATTATGCTTTAGTAAGAATTTTTGTGCATGGCAATACAGTTTTATACAGAGAACATGGCAGAGTAAATGTGAAAACAAAATGAAATGAATTTTTTTGTTCTTGCATCAGAAATGGCAATCGGATGAATATGAATGTGGTGCTATTCTAACAGAGTATATAGATTCCTTAGAAAATACTATCAACTATCCTCACTCGATTTCAAGAATTTTAATGGATGATTTTTTTTTATTTCTTTTTTTGAAGATGGCAAGTTTACAAAATTATAGAAGGTTTTGAAAATTATTTTCATTCTTTCTCATGAACAAACATCTACTGAAAGAAGATTCATTATTAATTTTGAGGTGGAAAATTTGAATGAAATATATTTCCCAGTATTTATTCTATGATCATGTAAATCAATGTGGTGAAATCAACTTAATAAACATTACTAAAGAATTAAACATCATCAACCCATTCAAAACATCACTTATTTTTAGAGGAACAAATAGCTAATTAAATTGCTGTCAATTACTGAAAGATAAGGCATGAAAATCTGATTCATCAGTCACTTTACGAAAAAAAACAAGCCGAGCAAACCAAAGAATCACTGTTAAAAAATCTAATGATTTGTAAGAAATTATTGACAAGGAAATTTGAATAATTGAAGGAGATATTGAAATTTCTATTATATTCTAAACCTTTTTTTTTCCACTATTAAAAAATGAAAATGTTAAAAATGTGCCATTACCATATATATTTATACTTTCCTCAGTTTGTTATGTAAATAAAGTATTTCAAATGTCAATTGAAAGTGTTTGAATTAGTATTTAATGAGAAACTTCAAGAAAACGTTTTAAGTAACTTAGCTTTAATGTTCAGGGAAAATATACTTGTTGGTGATCAACTCTGTGTTTCTATTTTTTTTAAATGAATATGTTTTGTTGTCCTAGGGAATTTCCTCATAACATCATTAGTTCCATAATCAAAACCACTATGATAATGTTGTTCATTAATTTTTGCCTCAAGAGTGCTTAAAAACTGCTTATTTTTTGCATAAAATTTCACTATTCACTCTGAAATATTAACTCCTTCTTCCTTGACCTTATGCCGAGGGGTTGACATTATATTTTAAAGATTATGTATTTTTATTTCTTGCCTGTTCTCAATTATTAAACCAATAATTTATATGTCCGCCATTACTCGAAGGTAAAATACTGTCATATGTAATATATTTTTTAAAATTATTTCTTTGTGAAATATTTTAATATACAAAATCCCTTTATCGTCTGAAATGTTTTAAAGTCACTGATAAAGCACGAGAAATATTATAGTAAAATTAATACCCTATTTAGATGTTTGGTTTATTTTTCAAAAATAACTAACATGGTAATTAAAGAAACTACTCATAAATTTAAAGAATACTCAAAGGAATTGAATTTGAACTGATAATGAGATGGTGCATTGTAAATTCTTTAGTCGCAATTTCTCCACACGAATGAAGAAAAATTAGTATATGCAATGGATTCTTATAATTTAAGTATGATAATATGGTACGTTCTATTTTTCCAAATGACTGCACTTGAAAATGTACAGAAACGTTATGGTCACGAATGCAAGGCGTGAACAAATTTTTTTGAAATTGAAGCTACTAAAATGCTGTTGTAAATTACCAAAATTTCAACAGCATTTGAATTGGTAGTCTATTATTGATAAACATGATGTTGGAAAGAAATAAATTTCCAAGATTTACAAAATTGGGATGAAAAATCAATTTTTGTTATGCAAAATTTCATATTGCATAATATAAATTGTAATTTAAAATGTGAATTGTTGTGTACCATTTTTTCTTTAAAAAGAAAATAATTTAAGAATTTAAAGCTAAGAAAGTGATTTAAAAAGAAATTAATTTTAAGGCTGATATTTTTAATCTGATCCTCTAATTATAGAATATTTAGAATGTGTTAAAGTTTTTGCATCTTTTAAATATTTTGTGTATTGTTATTAATATTGGGATTTCATTTTGATATTTTTTACTTAAAACTCTTTTACTGAAAAAAATTGACAAGAAAATCAGATTTTTGTAATTTTTAAATAATAATTTAATTATTTATTACATGCATTTAAAAATTTATAACAAAATTTATTTAAATATGAAATTCAAGTTTAATAAATGTATCGAGGGTTAAATGATTTTCCTGTTGGTCCCTACTGGGAGCAACTTGTCTATGGGGCGCCTGCTGGGTGTTGTTGGTGATTGTAAAAGCGTGCCCCTGAGATGTGCGCAATCTAAGGGGCTCTAGAGGGCTTAATGTGGTCCAGCCCGATATATCAACAACTGACCATATTTACTTTATTCAAACCATGCATACTAAACTCTGATTGAAACCAGTCACATACTTTTGAGTGAAAAATGTTTCCTAAATGGCATGCTAAGAAACAAATCCTATAAATTTAAATCAAGAGAATCATATTTGAAGTACAAAACCTTTTATTTTCAACTGCTGATCACATTTACAAAAATAAATACTGATGCACTATCGACTACTTATAGTTGAACTTTAGCGAGAATAGAATAAATTTCTTGCCAATCATTAATGCGTAAATCGTTGCATTCGCTTGAAGAGGCAATATAACCGACGAGGTAACAAGTAAATAAGATATCGACTAAGTGATATTGTTAGCAATTTTTGGTCAGTCGACTATGAACTCAATGCGGTGAGTGCCGAAGATATTAAATCTGCAGATTTTCAGACATTTAATTGAAATGTCGTTCATTTAGCATAATTTGCACTAGATTTCGCAATATATAATCGACAAGTGATACAAGATACTGTATTTTGCCGATAACTTTTGGATGGCCGACTATGAACTAAATGTGATGAAGAATGTCGGAGACTATATAGACAGATTTTTAGTCATGTTTTTCATCAAGCTTTTAATTTGTACTGCTCTTGGCGATATAACCGACTAGACGACATGTGAATAAAAAATAAGACATGTCACATTTTGTCAAATTTTGATCTGTCGACTAAGAATTCATTGCGAATAGATGTCGTCTTTCAAAATTCTCAGTTTATTTAAATGTCATAATGTGCATTAAATATATGATTTATACTATATTTAGAATAATCAATCTGGAAAACGAATAAGACGTCACAATTTTTCCGACTAATCTTTGTCCTTCGGCTAAGGTTTTATCATAAATATGAAAAAAATCGGACACTTCTGTTACATGTCGGTGGAATTAACAGAGAAGTTGGTGCTTTTATATTATTCATAAATAGGGCGATAGAGTTGTTTACCATAATTCATAATTCAAATACAAGTTCTTAAATAAAAAAAATCATCTTATTCATGTAAACGTTCTTTCCTCGGTAACGAATTGATAAATTTATTTTATTCATTTCACTATTAGATTTGTCTGACAGAAATCTAGTTAATGGTTTAACTATTTTTAAAAAAAACGCTGTTTTCTTTTTACACTCTTGTGAGTATGTACTCTAAAAAGTTATTTTTCTGTAGCCAAGTTATGTTGAATTCATGATGAATCACTGTACTAAGTAAATTGTATAATTGCAAATTAAATTTATTTAACCGTAAAATATGTTTTCTTTCGCAATTTAATTCATCCGGCTACAAATATTACACAAATGAAATATTACCGATTGCAGTTGATGATTAAAAAGTATATATATATTTTGTGGTATGGTACATTTTTAGTTATGCTAAAAGAGTTTATCCAAATTCTTCAGAACTCTGTATTAAATATTATGACTATTTGATCTGTGAATGTATCGTTTATATATACTTTTCTTTCTCTTATTCGTGGCAAAAAGTATATAATTTCAGATGCTTCTAAATTTTTAATAGACTTTGAATAAAGATGTCTCGATTAAGATATACTATTTTAAAAAGTACTTTTTTCACCATTTATTTGCAGTTATAAAAACGGTGAGTCCCTTTTGATACTTCCTATTCCTTTTAATATCTAATTACCTTTACTATTTTACATCGATCTTGATGTATCAGTAGCTGTGAAATACGTCAATTTCCTCCAAAATCGCATATTTGCCATTTTTTATGGATTGAATTTTCAAAGGAAGAAAGTTTACGTTTCGAGTGCGTGTAAAAGCCTAAGATGCGTTACCGACCCTCTCAATTAGTCCTTACTGTCGCTTTCATTTCTAGCTATGAATATACGATAGAATTTCATGATATTGAAAATGTCGGAATAAGAAGGAAATAAGTGAGTTAATTAAGCAGAAACATAGTTACATAAATTTATGCAACTGCAAAAGGTTCTATAATTTTTACCCGTTTTATGTATCCCACTATATTTGGTACAGCATAGCGACATCTCGCTTGGGTGGTAAAACGCAATGTTCTCTCACTTAGCATTGGCAGAGCTGTCATTAGCAGCGAAAAAAAAACTGGGTGCATGATTGTGAATTGTGAGGTTAAATTGTTTAGTGGTGAAAACGAAATTTAATGCGAAAATTCGCTTTTATTCAGTTTACTGTGCATCTCATTGTAACTTCATTTTTTAATTTCTACTGTTATACATATATTCTTCTGTAATTTATTTTTTGTGAATGCAAATGTGTGATATGTGTATAATGCTAATATTTTTTAACCTGAACTAAGTTTGTTTGTTTGTTTTCCAGGGAAAAAAAATGGGCAAGCGTTACTGAGAAATTAGATGAAAACCTAAGTTACTGCAAAGAAATAAATCATAATCAAACTGTAGAGTGTGACTTGGAATTAAAGGAGAAAAAGGTTCTATTTTATGTACTTTTATATTCCGATTCTACTCCATTCGGAAGTTCTCGTTTCTTGGTTCATTTTTACATAGGTCGGATTAGGCCTCTCTAGGGATCCTGAAGCTATCCAGGTTTCGGAGCCAGCTTTGTCCTCTAAACTTCCAAAAACAGATGTTTTCTATTGATTTTGATTTAAAATCGGTATAAGGAATTATTAAGAAACAGATCTTTGGACAAATTGAAATAAACTGACAGACCATCTTCAAAAATGCGTTATGTATTTTGCCTACTACAGAAATTTTAAATAAAATGTGTTAAAAATTAAACTTTTTAACAAACTAGATACACAAATGCAAGTTTTGAAAAATACTACAAAAAAATTGGAACTACGCAGATCTGCAAATAAATGGGAAATAAATCAAAAATAATAAGCATAATACTCTGAAATTTAAAAGTTATTTCATTTTAATTTGAACATGCCCGAGAACATTGCACTTCCATATAAAATAAAAACTTAGATGATTATGAAATGTTGCATCAAAAACCCTTAAGACATGCATCCCAATTGGTGCAATAATAGTGATGTTATTTCCAGTGCCTGAATAACTGTTGCCTTAGTTGTAAGGTCTTGGCATCGGAGCTTGCGTGCTCCAGTTCTACTGTAGATCCGTCGTATACGTAGACCTGGTACACGGTGGATCCGATCTAAAGGGTAAACCCGCCCCACACGCATATTGGTTTGATTCGGAATTTTTGAGAGTGGCATTTCAGATTTCAATTGACCCAAGATCAAAATTACCAGGTTTAACCCTTAATAACCCCTGCATTGCTTCAAAACGAGACGCTTGTAAAGTTAAAAAAAAAAATTAATCGGATGACACTGGGTCCAACCTATTAGGGAATGGTCTGGTCCATTACTAATGATGTGTCCTGCCTCTTTAGGAGAAGGTTGGCGCCTGATCTTCCTATCATGAGGTTGTTTTTACATCGATCTCAGATTGGTCATTCGACACAATCATTCAGATTATCCTGATCCCTTTGATGGGTGGGGTAATATCGCATTTACGCTCTGTTTCTGTATATTCTTTTATTGATTCATATTAATTGCCATTCATATTTATTGTCTTATTTAATGCAAGTGCTTCATTTATTTATTTCGTTGGATATTCTTGTTGACAGTTTTCTTATTATGATATCATTTGTTTATCCTGTAAAGAATATTGAATTATGTGTCATTACACCAACTAATGGATTTATCATGTATTTTGCAATTGGTGCCTGAGGTGGGTTTATTTTTGTCCCTACTCTCATGCATCGATTTGATAAGCTCATAGTGCTACTTTCACTGCCCCTAAAGTTAAGAGCCTCGGCATCTATAGCTTCTTTCCCTATCCATCACTCATATATATGGGCCATTTTCATTAAAATAAATTTTTTAAATCATGGCAATTCAAGTATTAATTCCCATTAATTGCTTACCATTAGATAAATTATTCTTTGATTTGTTTTAACCATGGTTTTCTATTATTACTTTGGGGCTTTTTTTATATAATTGATTGTATATAAATTAGCAAAGACTCACTGCATATATTTTAGAATTTCGCCATGTTATTATATTTTTTAAGAGATTTACTTTTGTGCACAGCTTCTTAAAATTTCATGTATTGTTGTACTTAATTTCACTTGAATTGTGATGTGATGAATGCTTATTTGTCAAATAAATGTAATTTATCATTTCAGTGCATGAAATGGTCATGAATTATTCTTTTATTTAAAATAAATTAATTTTGTGTACCCGCACCATTCTTGTATATTTGTTGCTTATATCCACAAAAATGACTTATTGAACGCTTTTGAATCTCCTGTCAATCTTCTAGATTTCATAGTTGAAAGAAATAGACGATAGAAACTATAATATATAAATAGAAATCTCTCTCACACTTTAAACTGTATCTGTGCTGTTCTCAGCATTTTTATTTCAAGTTGTTTTGGTATTTATATGATGGATGGTTTTATATTCATTTCGATCTTTTGATAAATAAGAAGGAGAGTAGCATCATTGTTTTTTTAAACTCTACTAACCCTATTTTAAATATATCGGCATATATTAGCGTAAGTTTTAGTACTAAGATTTAAATTCTATTATTAAGATAAATATGCCTTTCATAATTATCTGTGCTGATGAAGTTTTTTGGCATCTATTCTAATTGTTTTTCTTTTTAGGAGGAATTAATTATCAGTATTGGGAAGAAAGTTGAAAGTTTAAAAGATGAGCAAAAAAATATTCGAGCAGAAATGATTCAGAATGAGTTGCTCGGGAAAGAAATTGCAAATAAACTTCAAACATTAGCCAAACCAAATGAAATGGAGAAGTACTTGTTGCATGTTGAAGAAATGGAGAAAATTGTTAATTTATTGTTGTCTTTATCTGGCCGTTTAGCAAGGGCAGAAAATATTTTGAAAAATATGCAAGACAACAACTCTGAAGAAAAGGTTTGTTTTTATTTTGATTTTTTTTTTTTCACTTTTTTTATAATGCTTATAGTCTCGTATCTCGGAATGATCAATTCCTTATTTATTATTTCTGTCCTTTTCATTGAACAAATTCTGTTTTCTGTTATATTTCGAGCCATAATATATATAAATATATAAATTTTATATGGTTTTAAATTAACTCATAAAAAAGAATTTGGCGAATTTATAAAAGAGGGTTTTTCTGAGAAATACTTCTGCAAATATAGAATTTTATGGTTTTAGGCACACTGCAGTTATTTTTGTGCTGAAACTTCTGACAAAATCAAATGAAATTACATTGTTGTTACATGTGGAAGAGATCATTTCCAGGACCCAAAATCATTCTACATTGGAATATAGTATTATTTGACTTAAAGCTTATCCATCATCTAGTCGTACGTTTATTTTTAATTTCCATCATTCTAATAGAAAAACTGCGTTCGTCCCAAAAATTTATTGTGATTTATGTTATTAGTATTAAAAAATTTCTTTAATTAGTTAAATAACATTGCATAATATTTGTTAATTTATCTTAATAGAAACTTCTGGAAGCCAAAAGGAATAAATTAAAGGAACAGCATGAAGATGCTTGCAGATTGAAAGAAAGTATTGACAAAAGAAGTAATCAAGTTTCTACATTCCTTCACAAATATTTCTCTGATAGTGAATTTGCAAATTATGATCGATTTATAAAAATGAGAACAAAACTCATTGTAGATATTCGAGAAATTGACGAAAAAATCAATTTAGGGGAAGAGCAGTTGGCTGCTTTAAGTGTTGTAGCGCATCTTTGGAAAAGTGCCAATTCATAAGTTTAATTTTATATTCTGTGTAAACAGTTATATTTTTTGTGCACTTTTCCAACAAATATCTGATTTTTACTATTAGTAAAAACTAAATCTAAGTTGTGAATCTCCTATTGCTTGGTGGCAAATGTCTGCATTTATCAGAGCAGCCAAACAATAGTGATGATATAATGCCTGATACTGTCAAAATATTGGAAACTACTTAACATTTTTGAGATTAAAATGTATGTGGAAATCCTTGCTTCCTGTTCCTCTATACTTTTACGTTCCAGTTATTTTTGTTATTCAGAATGTGACTGTCTCATCAGTTTGCTTTGTTGTCATGTGCAATTGCTATTAGAAATAACGTTCAAATACAGACTTGTTTAAATTATTTTAGGAAATGCTATAATAATTTCAGCATCATGTTGTGATAGTAAATACTGTCAGAATTGTGCCATTTCAAGATATGAGCTACTCATTTGTTTGGCTAGGTTGTGCCATTGTCATTTTGATTATAATGACATTGTATATACTCTAAATCTGTTATACATATTATATATTTGTGATGAATCTCGGCATATAGCGCATTTATGCTGCACCACTTGTCTTGACCTACCTGCTTAAGTGCTTGTTAAAATAATTACCGGTGACGTATCAAACTGTAGTTTGCCTGATTATATGTATATCCAGTATTTTTTTTTAACTTGGATCAATTTTGTAATGTTCTGTTTCCGTTATAAGTAATTTACAGTTTGTGGTATCCGGAAAAACTGATATTTAACAATTTTCCTTTATTTTGTTATGTTGATGTTGGCTATGTTTGTGTTGACTGTAAATTATTTCAGTATGTAATTTCTTTTTATTGAAAACAAAATTGGAAATTGTTTGCTGAAAACTATTTGATATTTATTTAAAAAGGATGCTGATTTACATCGTTGTAAACATTAAATGAAAATGATTTTACTTGAATTTTTATTATGGTTGCCAGACATGAATTAATCATTCTAGGAATTGCAAGAACTTATTTGCAATGTGTATTAAATTTTAAAATGTGTTGTAATGGTATGATGCGCATTGAACATTTAAAAAATATCTGTTGAAATTGTGGTGTAAAGTGCTATAGTATTTTCTTATCGAAAGCATGCTTTATTTCACGCGAAATGATGGGAAAAAACATGATTGTTTTTTTTTTGTATTTTCTATGCCGCATTAGGGTTGTTTGAAGCAATAAATGTAAATACTCATTAATTAATGTGAGTTTTCTTTACGATTCTTATTTATTTCGATTTAAAGTATTTGTTAGATCTTAGAGTTTGAAATATATTGGAGGAATATATATCTAGGAGATGATAGAAAATCTCTATACTGTAATATCGTTTTACATGTAAGTATTGGAATTTGTTATTTACACACTCTTAAATCTTACATAGGAAAGAATTAATGCAGGTGAATGGAATGTAAACTTATTCTTTATAGTAAGGTTACACTGACAGGATTTTTGCACTATTCATTCATTTCCATTTTGAATGCTATATGATAATTTGTAATGATTTTAATTGGGAGTAAACCATAAAATACTATACATAATACTATATATAAATTGAGACGACTGCTAATATATTAAAATTAGAAAATAGACCTTGTGAAATCTATACTATTATTCTTAAATTTATATGTGATAGAAAGTAGATGTATTGTTAGTTTAAAAATAATTTTTAAACTCTGATTTACCACATCACTGTTCAATTTTGTCTTAAAGAATGAATTTGGGAAATTCTCGAATTGTTAAATTCACTTCCATTATTTTTATGTATTACAAAAACTATATTTTCCTATGCAAACGCTATAAAATAACTTTTCCCACTTGCAAATCTATAAATTTTATTCATAGATTGTGGAAGACAGGAAACTTGAATTTCTCAAAAAAGAGGGATAAAAACCGTCACTGTTAAGAGAGATTCTGGCACTGTTTAAACGAAAACTAGTCACAATGAATGCAAGGAAAGTGGTTTATGCAAATTTCAAATGATAAAATATACCAGTGGTAAAGTACACATAGCTAAGGAATATACGTTTGAAACTCATGAAAAATTAATCAACTATTAATCAGTTTCCAAAATTTGATATTTTTGCACTGTAATATTTAGATGTTATAGATTTAGATTTTATATTTTGATGTTAAAGTTAAATTTTATGATTAGATTCTGTGTGAATTGTTTACAACTTCTCATTCTTTTTACAGTGTTTAAAACATATTCTCTGTTGGTGGTGAAAATTGTGGTTATATCTATTTTTTTAGATATAACATAAAAATAATCTTCCCTTCCACCTTTGAGCCCTATTTATCAAAGAGGTAGGGAAGAGAAATTACATGTGTATGGAGGTATGCCTAGGAGTTTCATTTAAGGTTCACAGATGCAGAAATTTATATGCCCATCAAACCAGATAAAACTTAAACCTTAATCTGTAAGAGTTTGCCTGTGTTGGGAATTCTATGCTAAAATCTATTTTATTTTTGTATGCGGTAAACTCATTAGACATGCATTATGTTTAGAGCCCAAGCTTGAAACCTGCCATAGGGTAAGGTTTAATGGTGCACGTGGTTATTGATAAAGATTTTTTGGAGTACATTAAGATTGGATACCTGGTTATGGACTAATCAAAGTGGTAAATTTTGCTAAATTTAACTTTGTGAATTAGTTTTAAAATGAGATCTCTGGAACTTGGCCGTTTATTATTATTATTATTATTTTCCCACGAGATGTTAGATGAAGCGAGATGCCGAGTTAAAGGAAAACCTTTACGTTGTTGAACCTTACTTCTCAAGGATAACCAAAAGCCCCCACATGTTGTCTGTATATGGTGCCCCTTAGATGGGTGATACATTGTGGTTCTGTTATTTAATTTTTATTTAGCACTTATGCCGATTCAACCTACCTGAATAGGCATAATGCTATAATGGATCAGAATCAAATCTAAAAACATATTCCATCCATGCATGCATTACTCAAAACGAAACTGGTAATTGATTACATAAAACTTCAATAATTATAATTATAAACAATTCACTTCATAGTTTTAAAAAATTTGCGAATCTCCAATAGTAAATATTTAAACATATAAAGGAACATATATGACAGATAATAAGTAATTTTCAAAAGAAATATTTACAATTTTTGTATCGAAATTGCCACCAATGCGATTTTGGATAAATGCGATGCGAAATATTCTTTCTACAAAAAGTGCAGACAACAATAAAAATCTTAGAATAATTTAAGATTGTTTAAAAGTATTTAAATACCATTAGAGCGTTAAAAATGATCAATTACTCCATAGCCCAAGCACCCAAGACTGCGGCATAGCAAAAGAAAAATCTTATCACCAGCATAGGTAGAATACAAAAGGATTCCGAAAGCATCGCCTTAAGATGCATCTAAACATATTTGGTAGAGAGACTAAATATGTAGGCATATGATCACATTTTAATTTTAAAAAATAAAAATTAGTAAAATTTAGCGAATTTTAAATGTATAAAATTTGTAAAAGGAAATTACTAAAAATAAATATAAATCAGCCCATCTACATTGCAATAAAGTTGGTTTCATATTAAACAATATATATATATCCGACCTGAAGACTTTTTCAAGGGTCACACTCAAGCAAGGATTTAAAATAAGGGATTTTTTTCTGTGAGGAATCTGGCTTTTAGTTTAACAGTATTGACCCTACGTGATCCGAAATTTCCCTGAAATTAAGGCCTCAGAAATACATTATTTTTTTACAGAAATGAAACAAAATTTAAAAAGAATAACATCACCAATTTAAGCAAAAATATATTTATTTTAATTGTATGTTTTTGCATTGTAATTTTTTTTGTATTGAATATTATAAATTGCAATTTGTCTACATTCGTCTGTGTTTTAGCAGTAGCTTCTTTTGCGCTCACTAAATACAATGCTTTTTTACACTTTAATAAGATTCCGAAATAATTTTTAGTTTCGATTCCGAAATAATTTTAATTTTAGATTATTTCAGAAATAAGTTTTAATTTCATAATGCTTTTCTTTTTGATATAAACATTTAAGATGTTTAAAATTTAAATATATAAAAATAATAATAGAGTGGGCACATATTATGGTAAAAGGATATTACCAAATTAATAAGAAATTATAGTGCTACTTTGAAAGAACATCACCGTCTTAAAGATTTGAGAAAAAAAGCCTATGTCTGTGAATGGCTTTGTGGAGATTGAATTGACTGGCAATCTAACTCGTGACGTTTGTGTTCGTAGCCGAGTAACATAACCTCTAGACAAAAGTGATCATCATTATTCAGTGGAACGTGTTAATAATTTTTTTTTTAAGTTTCGTATTTATTCTCACTTGGCGGATGGAATAAAACATCGACAATGAGATCCAACACATTTTTCTATAGCACTGCTACGACGGTGTTATATTTAGTACCATCTTGGACAATGCCATTATTGCAAAATTGGGCTTCTAATTGTATAAACCAAAGTTTTAATATATTTTTCTCAAACACTGGCTGTTTAACTGCGATTGTACTCATCTCCGAATCCATGTTTGAGTTATTATGATGAAGAGCATTGGTCTAAATTAACTTATCTCGTTATTTACAGTGATAAAAAATATCTTCACAATGTTCAGAACTGAAGTCCAGGGTCACCAATTTAGGATATCAGATTGTACCAGGATCGAACCTGTGGCGTTTGGGTTGATGTGTGAGTTGTTGCTATTAAGTGATGTTGTTTGCTGCGTCAAGCGAGTTTGACGAAATTTTAAATGCTGGTAGATGGCGCCACAACAACTGCACAAAAGTTGCCTTGTCAAGGCCAGTAATTGAAAATCAAGGTCACCAATGTGACGATTGAATTGACTGGGAATCAAACGCGCGACATTTAGGTTCGTAGCTGAGTAACATAACCAGTAGACAAAAATAACCATTATTGAGTCGATGTTACTGACTTATTTAGCCATTACCACAGTTTAAAGAAAATGACCTAATAAATTTGACGCTATAGGAAAATGCAGAGCGTTTGGGAATCAGGAAGTTATTGGAGAGATTAAGGAAGCAATTGATTCAGGGTCAGTGGATCTGCGTCCTGTAAGCACTAGAAGTCTAGCCTGGCTTTTATAAAAGCTTTGGGCGACCGCACGCAAAGTCTTGTACTACATTTCAAGACACTATCCTTAAAAAATTAAAATTTCGTACCACTTGCAACCAGGCGACCCACACAAAGAACTGATTTTGTCAATTTCTATTTTGCCAAAATTGGTGAAGACGAATCATGCATTTCGTAAACTGATGAAACACATTTTTCTTCTTACAGACAAGACAACACCTATACTTAACAATATGGAGCTCATTCAACCCACATATTGTTTACCCTTGCATTCACACCCGGGGGGGGGGTACTTCGTAATTTAGTATGAGATGTTTCCGGCATAGTGGTTGGATCTCGCCAACCCTCTGGCTACAATAAAGATGGGGGATCTGTTGTTGTTTATGGCACTTGTCATTAACAAGCCCGCTGATCACTGCCAGCGATTTTAAGCCTAAATTCGCGTCCCTTGTTTTTCAGTAGTGCCAGCTAGGACCAAGTGTACGACTTGGCTACTTCATGCTACACATTCGCTTGCACAACCCCTTTTTACTGAAGGGCACATTCACACTACTCATAGATGGGGGATCTAACGCCCTCCATTGATGAGGGGATGTGCTTCCGAGGAATGTTGTACCTTGGCCAATGACGGTTCTTAGAACTCAACAACAGTTCCCGCCTGTGGTGCGGTCATTCAGTATTTATTTCGGGAGGGGGACGGAGAGCCTGTAATATGGCTTACCCTTCCATTTACCATTTGTTACAGTTAGGTGCGGTATGGTTGCTGACTGTATTATTATTAGTTCGCTTCACCATAACAGGCACTAGTTGCACAGAAATTTTAGAGAGTAGCAGTGTCTGTCTTGCATTCTTTGCAAGACAGACACTGCCTCTATTCAACAATATTCATACAAGATGCAGCACCACCTCGCATTACGTTGCACAGATGATTCTTTACATGAGAATCATACAGTTAGCAGATGTCTCCAAAATGCGTGACCACCTGGTTTATCTGATTTGAATACTTGCGATTTCAGACTGTGGGGATCACATCTACAAGGACTGATCTAACTCTGCTTTTCCTTTAAACAGCAACAATACTAGACATGTCAGAGTCTCAGCAGGAAACATTAGATGCTACAGTGGATCACGTTGTCTTGCGTCTACAGCATTTGATACGACTTGAAGGATCCCATATGAAACAAATATTGTAATACATTACGCATTTCATATTTGACAAAGAAAAATGTTATGAATGTTACAATGCATGAAAGATTGTCATTCAAAAGTGCCATTTATGTCAAAAAGCTGAGCTAATTTTTTTAATGTGTAATTTAGTTCCCCATGTTTTAAACAACAAATGTCTTCAACATACTCCAAGTAGTTGTTCTTTTACAGTCATTCAAACACTTGAATTATAACGACCCAGTATATTGTTTCATACATCTTCAAGAATGTATGAATGACATAAAACATGAAATGAGAAATAAATTAGCCATAACCTATTCTTTAATTTTATTAATAATATTTTCCTATAGCACATTGAACGGAAGTTCACGGCTAGAACTTCGCCATGAAAAATATTTTTCATAGTCCATGAAAACAGTCTTAGCAAATTTTATACACTAGTAATTCTTCGAAGACAAGAAAAACTTAAAACATTGTTGAAAAAGTGATCGCGACTCTAGTGAATATTAAAATAAATACTTGTCACCTACTGTTAAGCGTCTAATTTTAAATATAAAAAGATATATATATAGATTAATATAAAAAGATGTTCTGGGCTTTAAATTAAGAGGTTTTTCAATAAGAACATTTATTCAAATTTAGAATCTCATAAACAGCATTTAAAAGTATTGAATAACAATACATAAATTATACAAATTTTTAAAGCATTGTGAATATTGGGCGGATAGAAAAAGAAATAAACGTGATTTATTATTTACTAGCCGCCTTTGGCGACCAGCTGGTTCGCCATGAGTAATACGTTCTAAAATTTTCAATTAAATCATATATTTATTAGCCTTGAAGTAACTCCGGGCATTGATTGGCCTGAAATTAATATTTTCTTTAAGATGATGGACTGAAAGTTCTAAAAGAACGCGTTTTCCTAATAATATTCTTTAATTTTATAAATCAGTCAGTTTTAATGATTGATTTAGAAGACTGATTGATGTAGCAACTTTTATTTAAAATATTAATAAAAATATTTTGTAAAATATGGCTCATAGAGCAAAGTGTGAAGAAATCTAAAACTCATTCATAAATGCATTATTTGACTCAAACTACATAAAATGTAATTATTTACTTCATTTAGATCAAATTAATAGTATTAAACAATATATATGCCTATTAATAATATTTTACAAATTGGCCATTGGAAAGGAATTTGAATGCATATCCTGTATAAATTCAATCCTGTATAAATAAAGATAATTTATTCAATTAAAGATTTAAATATTGCAAACGATCACAGAATCCTTTGGCTTGCATTCTTTAAAGAAAGATTAAGTCAGATTTAATTTGCGATGATAGTTTTTTTCCCCCAATTTGAACTTCCGTCAAAATGATGGCAACACGGTGATAAAATTTTTTCCCTTTGACGTGCTCTTGCAGATTTTATAGAAACCTTAGCTTTGCATTTATTTTTTTAGAAACTATCACATTTTATAATGAAAAAAAATATTGAATTAATGATACAGATAATGGCATATTTCTATTATCGTTTGCAATAAGTCGGGATTCCAATGCATATCCTGTCTAAATTCGATCAGGTTTACCGTAAAGAAGATTTATTGAATTAATTATTTAGATATTGCAAACGATCATAGAATCCTTTGCTTTGCATTTATTTTTTTAGAAAATATCACATTTTATATTTCTTTTATTTTATCCAGTCACGTGCTGACAGTTGCATTTCTTTAGATTTATTTTGCGATGATAGTTTTTTTTTTATTCGAACTTCCGGCATTCTTTTATTTTATCCAGTCACGTGCTAAAAACAAGGTTAAAATATTTCTTTAAAAATTCGTTAAAAATAGAAGTTTACGTTATAAATTTAAAAAAACTGATACCATTAGAAAGCTAATTTTTTAATCTTTAAATTGATATAAAAATCATGTTTGTGCAATAATATTTTTGGAAGTTATAGCAGAAAAACGTCGAAATTTCTCTTAAATTTTAATTAATTCTAATTCTAATTAAAAATTCGAAAAAAGGGCTCCGAGGTGCACATTCCCGACCTCCAAGGTATACATGTACCAAATTTGGTAGCTGTAGGTCCAACGGTCTGGCCTGTAGAGCGCCAACACCCACACATTGAGTTTTATTATAAGCATAGATGAATAGAATCAATCATGATCAGATGATATTCATTGTTCTTCTCCTTTGAACTTGATGATATTTGCAGCATAGGGACTTCCTTAAAATGACATTATATGATATTATTGATCAAAAAGTCGTTAATGCTTTGCAAGAAGATCGATGTATTCACAGTTATATAATTTGGAAAGTAATTATTTCTTGCATAGTAGTAGTCATACTTGGAAATAATTTTTCAATATTTTAGTTCAGATTTTTTAAATTAAAAAGTAATAGAAGTTTCAAAATGTATTTTGATACCGTTTCAGCTTATTATCAATGAAACCAATATTTACTATTTAAATATAATTAAGCAGCAATTAAGTGGCATTATATTTCTCTATTTGTAAATTTTCATTAATGTTAATAAAGGTTTCAAAGTTGGCCTTATGCACAATTATGTAAAAATGATTTTCCTTAATATTAGCTAGCTCAACTAAGAATCAAGTTTATGAATTGAATTCAATTTGAAATTGTTAACTCTAAGCACTCCGAAAAGTAATTATATGCATAAATATTTGCCGAATGAGAGGACTTATTTATTGCTCCGAAAAATTAATATATACTGAAGTGACAAATGTCATGGGATAGCAATATGCAAATATACAGATAGCAGTAGTATCGCAGCGAAAAAGTATAAATGCACAGTTCGTTTTCCAGAGCTTCCATTTGTGTTCAAGTTATTCATGTGAACAGGTTTTTCGTGATTTATGGTGGCACGACGAGAATTAACAGACTTTGAACGTGGAATGTTAGTTGGAGCTAGACGCATGGGTCATTCCATTGCGGATATCGTTAGTGAATTCAACATTCCGAGATCCACAGTATCAAGAGTGTGCCGAGAGTATGAAATTTCAGGCATCCCATCCCATCATGGACAGCGCAGTGGACGACCACCTGCACTTAACGACCGAGACCGCCGACGTCTGTGTAGAATGGTCAATGTTAATAGACACGCAACACTTCGTCAAATAACTGCAGGAATCAATGTGGGACGTACGAGGGACGTGTCCGATAGAACTGTGCAGCGAAATTTGTCTTCCTTGGGCTATGACAGCAGAAGACCGACTCGAGTGCCTTTACTGACAGCACGACATCGACTGCAGTGACTCTCCTGGGCTCGTGAGCATATCGACTGGTCCCTAGACCAGCGGAAAACCGTGGCGTGATCAGATGAGTCACGATTTCAGTTGTTACGAGCTGATGGTAGAGTTCGAGTGTGGCGCAGACCCCACGAAGCCATGAACCCAAACTGTCAGCAAGGCTCTGTTCAAGCTGGTGGTGGCTGCATAATGGTGTGGGCTGTTTTTATATGGCATGGACTCGGTCCTTTGGTGCAACTGAACCGATCATTGACTGGAAATGGTTATGTTCAGCTGCTTGCAGATCACTTGCAGCCATTCATGGACTTCACGTACCCACACAACGATGAGATTTTTATGGATGACAATGCGCCATGTCACCGGGCCAGAACTGTTCGCGATTGGTTTGAAGAACATTCCGGACAATTCCAGCGCATGATCTGGCCACCTAGATCGCCCGATACGAATCCCATCGAGCATTTATGGGACATCATCGAAAGGTCCGTTCGTGCCCAAACTCCTGCACCATCTACACTTTCACAATTATGGACGTCTATACAGACAGCATGGCTCAATATTCCTTCAGAGGACTTCCAACGACTTGTGGACTCCATGACACGTCGAGTTGTTGCACTTCGCCGGGCAAAAGGAGGACCGACACGATATTAACAGTCATCCCATGACTTTTGTCACTTCAGTGTATATGAATTTAAGTTGAATTTTTCGGACAATTCGTCTACATTTTTTTACACCTCTGAAGTATTTTTAAAAGTCCAACTTTAAGAAAATAATTAAATAGAACGACAAAATATTGCACTGTCTTGAATAGGGCTTGAGAGGACTCATCAATGACTGAGGGTTAATTGCTCTCTCACAACAAAAAATAAATAAATATTGGATTTTTGCCAGCTTATTGTAATTGGTATTTCGAAGATCGTGGATGTTTTTAGAACAGTTTACGTAACCATGCAAAAAATCTAATGTTACAGATAATTGGTAATCATTTCCAATGGCAATGCTATGGCCACTTTAATATAGTGAGGAAAATATAATCAGTAACATATAAAAAATTACTTCAATCCATACTTATTTTCTTTACCCGATCATTAATAATATATATATACACTGATGGGAAAAAAAATCCCAACACCAAGAAAAAATTATTGTATAGTAATGAAATTTTAGGAGTACATATTTCTAGGTAACATATTTAATTGATTAAAGTTTCAAGATTACAGGTAGAGCCATTGGCGAGAAGAGCCATTTCAAATGTAAAATGTTGGTACATTAGTAACCGGTGTAACCGCCAGAATTTTAAATGCAAGCATGCAAACGTGCATGCATTGTGTCGTACAGGTGTCGGATATCAGTTTGTGGGATGGAGTTCCATGCCTGTTGCACTTGGACAGTCAATGCAAGGACGGTTAATGCTTGTTGTGGATGACGCTGGAATTTTCGTCCAATGTTGTCCCATAAGTGCTCGATTGGAGAAAGATCTGGTGATCTAGCAGGCCAAGGCAACATGTCGACACTCTGTAGAGCATGTTGGGTTACAACAGCGGTATGAGAGCGAGCGTTATCCTGTTGGAACCCCCCCCCCCTTGAATGCTGTTCATGAATGGCAGCACAACAGGTTGTATCACTAGACTGACGTACAAATTTGCAGTCAGGGTGCGCGGGATAACCACGAGAGAGCTCCTGCTGTCATACGAAATTGCTCCCCAAACTATAACTCCAGGAGTAGGCCCTGTGTGTCTAGGTCGCAGACAGGTCACTAGCAGGCGTTCACCTGACCCCCTTCTAACCAAAAAACCAAGGCAGAACCGGCTTTCATCAGAAAACACAACAGATCTCCACTCCGTCCTCCAATGAGCTCCAGCTTGACACCACTCACGTCGCAAACGGCAGTGGTTTGGAGTCAGTGGAATGCACTGTACAGGGCGTCTGGCTCGGAGCTGTCCTTGAAGTAACCGATTGTAACAGTTCGTTGTGTCACTGTGGTGCGAACTGTGGCTCGAATTTCAGCTGCAGACGCAGTACGATTAGCCACAGCCATACGCCGAATACGACGGTTTTCCCTCTCAGTAGAACCACGTGGCCGCCCGGAATCTGGTCTGCTTGAGGCAGTACCTTCCCTTGACCACTGCCGCCAATACTCATGCACAGTGGAGACATTCCTGCCAAGTCTTTCAGCAATATCGCGGAAAGAAAACCCACCTTCTCGTAGCCCTACAACACGACCTCGTTCTAACTCAGTGAGCTGTTGATAATGGCTTCTTCGTCTTTTCAGAGGCATCCTTGACTAACATTAACCCACTACGTCAAATCTCAACTGTAAATAACGATCACGAACCTTACAGCGCTTATTTAAAGCAAACCTCATTTGCATGTTCATAGTGTCGCTACTAGCGCCACACTTACGCGCGTAGCTCGAAATTTGAATCGACGTCATCTTTCAGATGTATAAACACGCCTACCAAATTTCATTTATCTAGCACAGCTCCTTCTTAGTGTCGGGATTTTTTTTTCTATCAGTGTGTATATTATTAATAATCGTGTGTTCGTGCCATTATTCGCAACGCTTGTCGACAAACTTGGCAATGGATGTGGCTATCAAACAGAAATTAATTCAATGAATTAATATCTGGAGAAAAAACTATTATTATCGAGTTTCAACCACTACAAGTTTAAAAAAATGTATTTGAAGTGGATGAATAAAAAACATTTTATTAACGATTGAAAATTTGAATGAGATATATGTAATTAGAATCGGAACTAACATTAGGAATTGAAAAAGGATGAATCAAGCTTTGCTACAAAGTGTTACAAAATTATGATTCGCATCTTTTTCTACCATTATCTACCTCGTATTATTTTTTTAGAAACTTACGAAATGAATTCATTTTTAAGAAAAAATATGTTTTTTGTTTTATCGTTTTCACTCATTCATTGATTTCAAAGAGAATATTTCGAATATATTTTGCTTTCTTTGAATTCTTGCTCATGGCCGCATCAATCAAATGGTGTTGTATTTCTCTCTTTATAAATTTTCTTTCATGTGAATAAAGGTTTCAAAGCTGGCCTAATACACAATTATGTGAATGTTGAACCTACTTTGATTTCTTGCTCCTAATCGCAACGTACTACAAATAGTCTTTCTTTCGCAATATTTATTTTAATACTCCTGTTTCTTCCCTTTTCAAAGATTTTTGCATCCAAAAATCGCTTACTTTTAAACTTCCTTTTCCAACTGTCCTTACTTTTTCTTTAGCTCCCATTTTCTTTATTTTAGTTAGAAGGAATGTAAGCAGTTTGTATAATAATATTAGCAGGGAAATAAAAAGTACGAATTTACTGACATATACTTTATATATTCCGTATAATTTAAAGAATAACTGAAAGGAAAATAATTAAATGCTTAGATATCATTACATTTTATGCCAAAATAAAATTTAAAAAGGTAGAGTAAAACGAATTTGATTTATTTTTCAACTAAATTATAATATGAAAAGATGGCTTAATGACTTTTAAATTTTAATAGCGTTGCGATACTTGAATCCCAATCCTTGTAATATACAGTTGAGCCAAATTATAGAGAATTTTCCTTTTTTATTGTGTGCTTATTAAATATATTTTTTGTGTGCCTACATTAAAACAATTACAATTACTAATTAATAACGATGCTTCTTTCGCTTCAATCTAAAAAAATTTTTTGTAATGAAACATGTAAAACATTTGCGATATCATAAAAAGTACATTTTATAATGAATTTGTATAATTTGATAGAAGGAATTGGGTATCCTTGTATAGAAAGCTAGCATTTGACACCTACGAATTTGAGATAGATTTTATGTTAGTTTCCATAATTTTTGCTAGCAAAAATCTAAGAATCACTCCGTCGCTTTAGCCACAAAGCCACATATTTCTTAAACTACAGAGGGGACTTTTCTTCCCTTCTTAATACGTCAATCCGAACATCAAAGGCGCTGGGAACCGGGTCAAAAACCAAAATTCTAAGAATATAAATTATATCTGAGCATGTGCTTGATCTTGCCAATGAAAGTGTAAAATAAAACTATAAATATTTGATCGAAATATTTAATTTTTAAGGCATTAAATAGTTCTGAGTAACTATAGAATCAGTATTCGAAATAATATTCAAAATAAAAAGCAAATAATAAAAATGAAAATAAATCAATTTTCCGCTTTCGATACTCGAACAGAGGACCGTCTCCCTAGCCACAAAGCCATATACTTCGTGTTTGACTGTGTTATCTTTCTTTCTTAATACGTCAATCCGAGTATGAAAGACGCTGGGAATCTGGTGAAAACTCACAATGCTAAGAACATCAATAACTTCTGCGCGTGAACTTTTCACTGAAATAAAATCATAAATATTTGATCAAAATATTTTATTTATTTTTAAGAAGTTATAAAAATCAGAGTAACTACAAAATCTGTATTCGAAATATTATTCAAAATAAAAATGAAATCAGAAAAATTAAAATAAATCGATGTTGCGCTTTCGAGATTGGAACTAAGGACCAGCAAAAATCTAAGACTCTTTTTGTCGCTCTAGTCACCAAACCACATACATAATGATTGAGGGATCGGTCTTCTCTTCTAAATACGTCAGTCCGAGATTCAAAGACACTGAGAGCCTGGTCAAAAACTACAATGCTAAGAATATCAATGACGCATTTTTAAATTTGTTTCGAGATTTTAGCATTAGATTCCTTTTCTCTTGCACCATTCTTTCGTTTATATTTATTGCAAACATCAGTGGAACGATGCTAATGCTCTGCGAAAACACTTGCATGGCTCTCAGCAATATAATAAAATCTTACAGAAAAAGACTTCTAAACAAATTTAGGTCTGAAAGTTATATGAACGAGCCTATGATTATAGACATAAAAGTACTGGACATGATTACGAAACAAGTAGAGCAAACAGACAATACTATGAATACATGCATCTTGCTGCCATACGGAATGTTCATCAGATTCATCATAATTAGCATAGGTTTGTCGGAAGACAAGAGTTTGAAAACCAAAGTGGTGCGGCATATTTCGTGGAACTTCCTCATAGCTATTTATCTTTTCAGCAGGTTAACTCTAAGTGGATGCAGAGTGCAAGAAGAAAGCAGAAAATGGCGAGATGTCGGTATAGAATGTTCTAGAAGAATCGTTAACTCTCCTGCCAATGAATTCACCCTGATGACATTCTCGCTTTTGCTTGCAAGTATAAAAAAGTGTGTGAAAGTGGGCTTTAAAATTAAGCACAGCTTTAGTTTGGGAAGATTTTACCATCTTCAAAAGCATGGCCCAAAAATTCAATGCGCTTTTTCAAAAAGTGAGATTTGTTAAAGTTGATCTCTAGCCCATATTCACTAGCAGCGCTTAGAACACGTTTGACTCGTTCGATTCCTTCTTCAAATGAGGAAGATAAAATTATAATATCATCCATGTACGGAAGAACAATACCATCATTAATCAAAGGTCGAAAAATAGTGTTAATATACCTTTGAAACACGGCCGGAGAGTTACATAATCCAAAAGGGACTTTAAGAAATTGATATTGGCCTTCATGAATGACGAATGAAGTATATTTTCTACTATCTTTGTTTACATTGTAATGACTTGATCTCGATAGATCAAAGAATACACAGAATTCTGTTGACACTTCTTTAATTTACGGCCCTATATATATACAAAGAACAACTCGTTTCTCTCTTGTTTAAATAATTGCTATTTACATCACAACAGTCCAAGTTGAAGGGTTTTACGTGAAGAACAGTTCTCCATTAAATAGTAAACTCAAAACCGCTGGGAATTCACGGGTTGGTCAGTCAGTCATCATTCCAGGCGGTGCTCCCAACCTACAGGACTCTTGACCATACTCCAGCTGTCTCCCAGAAACCAGTCTCCAAAAAAACTCTCCGTATTTTATCCCAGAGAATAAACCCGCCTCCTCATCTTCAGTGGCTACTGGTCCTCTCTTCCGGCCAATCATGTCCAGCAAAGGGCCATTTCCAAGGGCGTCAGTCTGTCATCGGAAGGTACACGTGCCGAAAAGTCTGGAACATGGTGTTCGCTTACAATAGGGACACTTGGTATCCAGATGTCTGGATTTTCCATTGTCTCTGAAAGTGCTATTACTGTCTTCTGGGCGAGGAATTTCCATGTGTGTTCTTTTAGCTATAGATGCCCTAGGTCCCGAAAGAAGAACATCTGCAACATATGGTTATCTAAAGGTGGTGAGCAAACACGAAGGCAACACAGCTGGCGGAAATATTTTATCACTAAAGGGGGACGGGGAATGTTACAACATCAACATGGAAGAATGCATTCTTAAGATCGATAGTACTAAAGACGTGTGATCCTTT
Source organism: Argiope trifasciata (assembly GCA_026543055.1). Classification (NCBI taxonomy): domain Eukaryota; kingdom Metazoa; phylum Arthropoda; class Arachnida; order Araneae; family Araneidae; genus Argiope; species Argiope trifasciata. The sequence continues at coordinate 3,090,333 of JAPMOQ010020853.1, read as the reverse complement.
CAACCTGTCTAAAATATCATCGATTAATGGAAGGGGAAATCTATCCTTAACAACAACTTTATTTAATCTCCTAGAATCAAAGCAAACTCGAGGGCTTCCATTTTTCTTTCTGACGTTTGCCACTGTACTACTATATTCTGAAGAACATGGCTCTACAATCCCTTGTTCCAACCATTCAGTTACTTGAGTTTGGAAATTTTTTTTCTCTGAAAACGGTAATCTACGAGGTTGATGAGATATAGGCTCATTAGTTTTTACCAAAATGTTTAATTCAACATCTGTTGTTTTCGCTTTACGTGGTACGTAATTTAAAATTGATTATCCTATTCTATCTTTTAAAATATTTGGAACATCAGTTCAATGTTTAGTTCAACTTCGTTAGAGGTTACATCAATTGGTAGGACAGATAATGAGTCAATTTCCTCTGTACATTGAAGTTATTGTTTAATTATGATTCCATTTTCATTAATTACCGTTTCAACTTCCATCAATACATTCATACGAATAATCACATCATAAAACATATTATTTTCTACAACACATATCTGCATTACACTTAAAATCATCGGTTTGAATATTGCCCTTAAAATAACCAATTGGGTTTACTTTGTATTCACCAATTCCACTTAAAGAAATATTCTATGGATACAATTCATGCATATTTAATTTATCAAACACTGATTTGCGAAACAATGTCACTTGGCTTCCAGTATCGATATGTGAATTAACGCTTATATTTTCAATCATTATTTTATTGACAGGCTTTGGCTTGAAATTAACTTTCAAGGTAGCTACTCCTGATTTAGAATTTAACGCATTCTGCAGCTTTATGGCCAAAGTCTCCACATCCAAAGCATTTAAATCATTTGTCCTTATGTACACAAAATAGTCAGATATGATTCGGGTTTCCAGAATTAAAAAATTTTTATTCTTGCGACTTTCACAATTATTTTTCATTCTCTCAACTCCACCACTAAATTTTATTTTATTTTATTTACACTTCCGTTTTCAGAGTTAAATCTGCATTTTGTTCTTGTTTTGGTTTTAATTTATCAGAAGTATTAATTCTAGGATTAAAATCAAATCTTGTTTTGGTTTTGTCAAAAGCAGCTTTACTTTTTGCATAATCACTCTTTATTACTTCAAAAATTTTAAGTTTTTCTTTAAATTCAGATAAATACTTACATCCATACAAAATTGTTTTGTTCTCTAGCCTATCATTTATACCTTTAATTACTTCATGCATTAAAGAGGCATTTTCAATTTTCCCAGAGCTATATAACTCTTTCATTTTTAAAAAGATTTCTATGAGTGGATTCAGAATCCCTCATTTTTCTTTTACTCAAGAGTTCATGCAAGTTAGCTGAATTTATCTCAAAGAAAATTCATCAATCAGTGCTTGTTTCAATTTCTGGTTCCAATTTTACAAAGAAAGCGGCTGTCCCACCGAGAGATCTATAAGCGTAAATAAATTTTTGTAGGTCTGACGGACTAAACAATTGGGAAATGTTTTCAAAATGATCGATCCAATTTACTATATTTTCATGCGGTTCTGCATTAAATTTAGAAATGGTACTTTTAATATCAGAATAATTTATAGCAGCATTTTGAGTGACAGAGCTTCTATAAACATTATCAAACTGCATATCATAAATCTTATTTACATCACACTGCATGGAGGAATCTTTTTTATTTATAGTTTCGTATTGCTCGGAAGAATCGCTTTTGCTATTTTTTTCTTCGCCATGCTCATCGATCTCTGAGTCATTAGACTGCAAGTCTTTGCGAGAGTTTTCTGCTAACAATTCAAGGTCGCAAAGAAAGCAAAGAATTCTTTTGGATACTTCCGGCTTCAACCCATCAAATGGCATATTTAATATATTACATATCATAATTTCGTTCAGCGAAAATGAATCGTTTACGCTTTGTAACTTCTTTTCAAATTCATTACTATTTTTTGCAAAATCGAAACCAATAAATTCTTGTATCCTCTTTCTATTTGATTGATCTCCAACAGAGTCGAAAAGAAATCTGCGCAGTATCTTGATTTTTTTCTGTTTCACAATTCCTCAATGCAATGCTTATATCTTTAATATCATTTAAGGTAGTCATCTTATAACAAAATAAATGTTGCATACCTTTTCTAAAAATTAGTTGATTGAAACTAGTGTATCCACAAGAATTTTGCTTCGTAAATCTACTTTCGTTTCACATTCCGACTTCTGAAATCTAATTTCCTTTCTATTATTGCTTCATCTACTTTCGGTTCATCGTTTCCTCATCTTTTCTTTCACCAATCGTTTTATGATCGTTTCATCTATCCCACTTCTGAAAATTGTGGGGTGTCGTGATGGCCAAGCAATAATGAGTCTAGATGATACTTTAGAATTTAATGGATAACAATGAAGTTAGATTAATGATGATAACAAATTTACAGGATGGAATGGATGACCAAGTTCGTCTATTAACAATACGTCGTAATTTCATGTTCCGTCTTTACACATGCGTCATCAGTTGTTTTAGAACATCGTAATCATGCCTCGTCCAGACATGAACTGCCCTTTACTCACGTTTTTTTTTTCCACTGGATGGCTACTTAGTGGCGAGAAGTGAGGTCACAGGCGTCACTCAATGGCGGGAAGTGATATACCTGGCACCATATATGTATGTGTGTGTATTCTGATATATATATATATATAAGTAAAAAGGAATACAATAGAATCCCAATTACAGCAAATTGTATTCCTCTTGACTTAGCTTATATTGTTAATTTAGATTCATCTGTATTTTAGTTGTAGCTGCATTTGCGCTCACTAAATACAATGATTGGTTTTTTTTATAACTTTTAAATTTTAAACTTGTTAAATTCTGAAATAGTTTTTAGTTTCGATTCCAATTTTTAGCTTCGTTTCCGTAATTATTTTCGTTTACTTCAATATATTAAGTTTCATTTTTTCATAAATAGGTTTTATTTCATTTACATTTCATATTTGTAAACTTTTTGTTGCTAAATTCCGAATTAAATTTTAATTTCGATTTCGATCTAATTACTTTTTATTTAATTTTTGTTGACTGAGAAAATGGGTTTCAATTATTTTAATGCATTTATGATTATATATAATAGTTTCCAGCATTAAACTGTTAGAAATAAGTATCAATATTTAAGAGCAAGATAATTGAAATGTTAACAGTTTTTTTTTTTTTTTTTCATTTGTACTGTCGGTATAAAAATTGAGACCCCTGCAAATGACAGATGATCGCTCCTCTAATATAAACGATTAGAAAAACAATTTTAGAAATATAAAATATAGAACAGTTTATCAATATCGTCGCAAAATAATGCTACTTAAAATAAAAATCACCCAAGAAGATTTAACAAATTAACTTTGATTATTAAAATGTAAAAGTATGAATTTTTACCCTTTTTTTTTTTTCTGGCGGTTGTATTTTTTTCACGGATGAGGCAACGCCCTTTTTCAGGATTCCCAAAACGTTGTTTGCTTTTCGGGCGAATCTGAATTTGAAATGCTGCCCCGACACCATTCAGCTTTCAAACTTCCCGAAATTCATTGACTGTCAGCGTTTTGCTATATAGTTCACTTCTAATAACTCGGTGGAGGTCCTTGACAAGGAAACAATCTGAAGTCAATTCCGCCTGAAAAAAAATTGATTATTATTTACATGCAATTTTAAATTACAAATACTAAAATAACATTAAGACATTGAATTAGGGCTCGGCTTAAAGAGGAACAATTTCAGTATTTACGAACTTCAAAATTTAAATAAGGAAAACAGAGCAAAATTAATTTAAAACTGCCGAGTATTTGAAGGGTTATAAATACTAGCTTCCAAAATGTTTCCATGGATGTCTTTTGGCTGCAAAATCATACACAAAGGATAAAAGGAATGGAGAATATTATTCTGAAATTCAAATAGTATAATATTTTAATTTGAATGCACACGGACAGAAAACTAGTAAATCAGATGAAAGTGAAAAAATTAAGTTATCTTAATTTCAAAAAAAAAAAAAAATTACGATAGAGTATTTAAAGCTACTACCTACATCACCCTTTTTGATAAGCCGACTTTGATAGACTACTGTACTCTCAACTTTCAAATCTAGTTGCCTTATAATACTGACAACGTTTTCTACTTGCTGACTTATTTTGAGCGCCATTGAACTTCACGTATTAAAAGGCGATAATTATTCGAAAAGGTAAAAGAGTATTAAGTTGTACGACTTGGAATTCATTAAAAAAAGGTATCAATGCATAAACAAAAAAAAGAAAATGCATTAGTTTTCTAAAAAAAATCCATTCAAATTGTAAAAGAACCAATGCTGATATAATCCTTATTTGAAAGAACTTTATAGTTAGTTGGTATTTTAGCAAATGGGAATAAAAATCAATTTCCCAGACAGCAAACATCACAAAAATTAAGCAAACAATTCAAGCAAAACATCTTACTTTATAATTGTCTGCAATATGAAAGAAGTGTTTCTATTTCTTCTTTATTAGTGAAATAGTGAATATTTAACATGGGGCCTACGAGTTAAAAATATTAAGAAACAAAATTGAGACTTCACAAAGAATTTATGCGCAACTTATGTGAATCAATTCAAAATTGAAACCAGTTTAAACAAGTGTATTTTACTAAGACCTGTTTATATAGATTTTGGTCATTCATCGTTTTCTTCCAAAATTGATGTCAGGCAACTTCCAGAAAACATGGGATTCGAAAATAAACTATCAAACTGATATTTGGATTCACACCTAAAAGAAGCATATTCTTACTTGCTGAAAAATCTGAAGCCAATTCAGCAGGAACAGAAAAAATGTAAAAAAATAAAAGAGACATTAAATAATATTTTATTGTTAAACTGTAAAAAAATATATAAATAAACCTTGGAAGTAATGTTGGAAAATGGAGAGAGATAATCATCATCCTTTCGAAATAATAATAGTAATAAATGCAAATTTCACTTTTAGAAGTCTTAGGTTCGAGGCCCGATTCCGCCGAAGAACCGCCGTGTAAGGGGGTCTGGTGCACGTTAAATCCGTCGGGGCCAAACGTCCTCTCGCTGGTTTGGTGTCAAAATTTGGAGAGGGGAGGGGTGCTAGCTCAGGTGTCGTCTTCATCTGACCGCGGTTCAAAATGACGAGGTCAGTGCTAAAATAGCCCTAGTGTTGCTTCAAAACGGGGCGTTGATATAACTAAACTAAGTTAAACCTGCTCACATTTTGCATGCTAACCACTTGACGCATATCTGACACGGTCATCGAATTGCTGAATTTTTAGATTTAAATCGTGCGCGATTCACACCTACTGTCTTATTTGATATTATAATGTTTGCTACAATTTAGCAATCACAAAGAAATAAGAATCTTACTATATATAATGGCTCCGAATCACATCAGAGTAACGAACGTGTTAAAAACTTTTTGCAACTATTAAGAGGTTTTTAGGAGGAAGATTTAAAAAGATGGAGTATTTTAAAAGAATTAAAATCTGGAGAAAATATAGCATTTCGTACTAATTCATTTCTAATAATGATATTAAGAAATCACACATGCGCCGCATAGGCCTGGTCTCGGATTGTGAGCCCCAGCGCTTCATGTTCGAGGCCCGATATCACCGAAGGGCCGTCATATGAGGGGACCTGTTATACGGTAAATCCTCCTCCGTCTGGTGTATAGAGGAGGTTCCACCTCAGGTGTTGTCCTCCTCACCTGGCTGAGGTTCAAAATTGCGAAGTCCATCCTAAAATAGTCCTAGTATTGCCTTTCTTTCATAAAAGTGTTCGCATATAATTAAGTATCTTGGGCTAGGTAGTAAAGAGAATAAATGCTCAGAGTTTCACATATGAGTATTCACCGATTTTCGAAATATAGTATAAACAAGAACTTGTATACTAATTGCCTGACACTGGTGAATAATAATTAAGAAATATCAGTCTCTGACACGAATATAGTAATGTGTGATCCTTGGCAATTAATCTTTGGAATTCGGTAAATACATATCCGAAAATTGAAGTGAATTTTGGAAAGATTTTTTTCGATTTATTGATACCAAAATTTAACGTTGATTACAATTGTAGTCATAAAATTACATATAAATTTCGTATATTTATTTACATCAATACGACTTTGCATTCTTGTAAAGGTACAGACTGACAGACAGATGAGTGCTTGCAAGATTTGATTATAATGCGATATTGAGATATATTATGGAATTCCCTGTATGTAGCTTTTATTACTTTTTATTATTATTAGTTAATATGTTCATTTGTGCTCTGACTGTTGAATAGATTGACTTGTTCTGAATGGATTACGTTCAAAAGCTCATTGAAATCTACAAATTTGATGTTAAGCTCATTTATTCAATTTCATCTGTGAAACTCAAAGCAGTTTTGAGTTATTTTGTTCACATACATGTGCATTGTTTGACAGATGTAATTCCAAAGCAGATTCAGAGACTTCTGAAATATGGAGGCTCTTCTAAATTCCCGAATTTGAATTTTTCGACAATTATAATATTTTTTCTTTGATACATTGTACAGGGTGGTTATAATGGAACTTCCGCTATAAACAGCATCCTACTACGTGAATGGAGTGCATCGAAATTTGGCATATAGGCTATACTCGAGGGGAAACAAATAGTTTCAAAATGTCCACTAGAGGACGTCTTTTCAGGAAAAACATTAAATTTAACATAATAAACTTCCAAAAAGGAATACAGAAACAATATTAATATTTATAATTTCGGATCACGTGATCATCGAACAACATTAAGTAAAGGCAAGGAAAAATTAATAGTACGCTGTTTGAGAAAAACAGCTCAGTTTGCTGAATAAGAACAGATTAGGACGAAATGGCATTAGTGGAGCAGTTGATATTCGTGCCCAGGATAGTGTAGGGAAAGGAGCTCCGCCACTCTCATTCACCTGCAAAATTCGAGTCGATGGACAGTGTGCTCAACAGCAAATCGTAACTGTCATGCTTCTTCGCTCATAAATCGTGTTGGAGTTTCCCGTTTTTTCCTTTCATTACTCATAATTCTTGTTTTGGATTGCTAAGATTGTTTCTATATTTTGTTTTGGCCACTTATTGGGCTAAAATTGATCTTTTTCCGGAAAAGTGACGATATTTTGGAAATATTTTTTTCCGAAATTCAATAAGCGCATCTCCTGTATAGCATATACACCAACTTTCATTGCAATCCGTCCACCCGTTTGCATTGTAGGATGTTGTTTTATAAGTTTAATACATCGATCCGCGTTTCAAAAACACTGGGGATATAGTCCAAAACCCAAATATCAATGACATTTGCGTATGTGCGTGAACTTGGCACTGAAAGTGTGAAAAAAAAACTATAAAAATTTGATCAAAATATTTTATTTTTTATTTTTAAGGCGTAAAGTAGTTCAGAGCAACTATTGAATCACTATTCAAAATATTACACAAAATAAAATTAAAATAAGAAAAATAAAAATAAATCTCTTTTCAGCTTTCGAGACTCGAACTGAGAACCTGAAAAATCGACTCCTCGCACTCGCCACTAGGCCACATACATCCGGAGAGATTGGGATATCTTCCCTTTTTAAAACATCAGTCCGGGTTTCGAAGACACTGGGAATATAGTCCAAAACCCCAATACTAAGAAAATCAATGACATCTACGCATGTGCGAGAACTTGACACTTGAAAGTTTGAAATGAAACAATAAAAAATTGACTGAAAAATTTTATTTCCGATTTTTAAGACTGTAAATAGCTTAGAGCAAATACAGAATTATTATTCGAAATACTTCTGAAATTAAAATTAAAATAAGATAAATGAAAATAAATCCATTCTTAGCTATCGAGCCTCGAACTGAGGACCTGTAAAAATCTAAAATTCGGCCCCTCTCTGTAGCCACTAAACCACATACTTGTGGAGAAACTGCGGTGTCTTCCCTCCTTAAAACACCAATCCGGGATTCGAAGATGTGGGAGTATAGTCCAAAAATCCAATGTTAAGAATATCAATGGCATTAGCGTATGTACGAGAAATTGACACTGATCGATTGAAATAAAACTATAAATATTTTGTTGATTATTTTTTTATTTGTAAGGCCTTAAATAGTTCAGAGCAACTATAGAATTATTCTAAATACTACTGAAAATAAAATTAAAATAAGAAAAATGAAAATAAATCCATTTTCAGCCCTCGAGACTCGAACTGAAAACCAGCAAAAATCTAAAAATCGGCCAATCACTCTAGCTACCATGCGACATAATTCTGGCCCGACTGGGGTTTCTTCCCTTCTCAAAATGTCATATGGGGTTTCAAAGACGCTGGGAATATAGTCCAAAACCCCAATGCCAAGAATATCAATGACATTTGCTCATTTGCGAGAACTAGGCACTGACAGTTTGAAATAAAACTTTAAAAAATTTGGTCGAAATATTTGTTTTTGATTTTTAAGGCGTTAAATAGTTCAAAGCAACTATAAAATTATTATTCGAAAAAATTTCTGAACATAAAATTAAAATAAGGAAAATAAAAATAAATCCATTTTCTGCTATCGAGACTTAAACTGAGGACCAGATCTAAAAATCGGATCCTCGCTCTAGCCACACTGCGACATACTACTAGTGAGGCTGGGGTGTAACATCAATCCATGTTTCGAAGACACTGGTAATATAGCCCAAAACCCCAATGCTAATAATAGCAACAACATTTGCGCATGTGCGCTAGGCACTGAAAGTTCGAATTATATCTATAAAAACTTGGCCGAAACATTTTATTTTCAATTTTAGGGCGTTAAATAGTCAGATCAACTATAGAATTATTATTCGAAATATTACTCAAAACAAAATTAAAATAAGACAAATGAAAAGAATTCCAATTTGAGGTTTCGAGACTCGAACTGAGGAGCAGCAAAAATTTAAGATTCGGCCCCTGGTTCTAGCCACCATGCGACATACTTCTGGCGAGAATGTTGTTTCTTCCCTTCTTAAAACTTCAATCCGGGTTTCCAAGACACTGGGAATAGAGTACAAAATCCCAATGCTAAGAATATGAATGACATTTGCGCGCGAGAGAACTTCGTTCTGAAAGTTAGAAATGAAAGTGTAGAAATTCGATCGAAATATTTTTAATGCTTTAAATAGTACCGCGCAACTATTGAGTCACTATTCGAAATAATACTCAAAGTATAAATAAAATAAGAAGAGTGAAGAAATCCATTTTGAGGTTTCGAGACTCGAACTCAGGACCAGCAAAAATCAAAGAATCGGTCCCTCGCTCTACCCACCAGGCCACTTACTTCTGGAGAGACTAGGGCGTTTTTCCTTCTTATAACATCAATAAGTGTTTCAAAGACGCTGGGAATCTGGTCCAAAACCCAAATGCTAAGAATATCAATGACATTTGCGTATGTGCGAGAACTTGGAACTGAAAGTTTGAAATAAAGCTATAGAAATATTTCCTTTTTGGTTTTTAAAGCATTAATTAGTTCAAAGGAACTATAGAATCACTATTCGAAATAATACTCAAAATACGAATGAGGATGATGATGTCGTTTCCGTGTTTCCACGGAAAGGGGGTGCAGTAGCTTCTGAGGGTAAAGACCCCTGAGCACCCACAGAGCAGATGTCTGACTTCTAGCTCAAATGAAGGTGATACACTCATTCGCTTGCACAAAACCTTTTTACGGGGGGACTTGTTCATACATCTCACAGATAGAACACAAAACAACCACGCCTAACCGGGACTCGAACCCGGGATGGCCAAATCACGTGGAAGATACGTTACCCCTATGCCGGCACGCCGGCAAAATATAAATAAAATAAGACAAATGAAAATAAATACATTTTGTGACTGCAATTTGAATTAAGGACCAGCAATAACCAAAGCATCGGTTCCTCTCTCTAGCCACCTAGCCACATACTGCAAGAGAGACTTCTTAACATGTCAATCCGCGTTTCAAAAACACTGAGAATATAGTCCAAAACCCGAATGCTAAGAATATCGATGACATTTGCGTATGTGTGAAAACTTGGCACTGAAAGTTTGAAACAAAACTATAAAAACTTGGTACAAATATTTTATTTTCGATTTTTAAGGCTTTCAATAGTTCAGAGCAACTAAAAAATATTATTCGAAATATTACACAAAATAAAACTAAAACAAAATAAATGAAAATATTTCCATTTTGAGGTTTCGAGACTCGAACTGAGAGCGAGCAAAAATCTAAGAATCGACCGATTGATATAGCCACCAAGCAAGATATTTTTGGGGAGACTTGGGTGTCTTCCGTTTTTAATATGTCAATCCGGGTTTCAAAGACTCAGGGAATATGGTCCAAAACCCCAATACTAAATATATCAAGGACATCTACGGATGTGTATAAACATGGTAATGAAAATTTGAAATAAAACTATAAAAAATGTATCGAAATATTTTATTTTCGATTTTTAAGGTATTAGAGAGTTCAGAACAACTATAGAATTATTATACTAAATATTACTGAAAATGAAATCAAAATAAGAAAAATGAAAAAAAAATCCATTTTGATGTTTCGAGATCCAAACTGCGGACCAGCAAAAATCTAAGCACTTGTCCCCCGCTCTAGCCACATAATTCTGGTCCGACTAGGGTTTCTTAACTCCTCAAAATGTCATGTGGGGTTTCAAAGACGCTGGGAATATAGTCCAAAACCCCAATGCCAAGAATATCAATGACATTTGCTTTATTTGCGAAAACTAAGCACTGACAGTTTGAAACAAAGCTATAAAAATTGGTTGGAATATTTTATTTTCGATTTTTAAGGCGTTAAATAGTTCAGAGCTACTATAGAATTATTATTTGATATATTAGTCAAAATAAGATTAAAATAAGAAAAATGAAAATAAATCCTTTTTGTGGTTTAGAACTGAGGACCAGCAATAACCTAAGCTTCGGTTCCTCGCTCTAGCCACCTGGCCACTTACTTCTGAAGAGCTTGGAGTGGTTTCCCTTCTTAACATATTAATACGGGATTCAAGTACGCTGGGAATATAGTCCAAAACCCCAATGCTAAGAATGTCAACGACATCTGCGCATGTGCGTAAACTTGGTAATGAAAATTTGAAATAAAACTATAAAAAATATATTGGAAATATTTTACTTCCCATTTTTAAGAAATTAGATAGTTCAGGGCAACTATAGAATAAGTATTCGAAATATTATTCAAAATAAAAATAAAACAAGAGAAATTTTAAAAAATTAATTTTGAGCTTTAGAGACTGAGGACCAACCAAAATCTAAGAATCGGTCCACCGCTCTAGCCATATATTTCGGAGGAGACTGGGATGTCTTCCTTCTTAAGACGACAATCCGGGTATCAAAGGGTGTTGGGAATCAGGTCAAAAACCCAATGCTAAGAATATCAATGACTTCTGCGTATGTGCACGATCTTGGCACGTTTGAAAAAAACATAAATATTTGTTTCTTATTTTAAAGGCGTTAAATAGCTCAGAGGAACTACAGTATCAGTATTCGCAATATTGTTACAAATAAAAAATAAAATAAGAAAAAGGAAAAATGATAACAAACCCATTTTGCGCTTTCGAAACTTAAACTGAGGACCAGTTTAAACTGTGGAAGAATTCAGGATTGATATAAATACCAAAAACAGTACATTTTGACCAGGACATTTGAAAGTCCGTGTGTACCTACTTTTCGTCAGTATATACTTGTCTGTAAAATTTTCGTTAGCTTGAAACGTAAAATTTTCGTCAACTTGACACGTAAAAAATCTTTTAAATTGAAACGAAATATCATTTTTAAATTTCAAGGAAAATTCCGCGAATGAAAATCCTCAAAATATGATAATGACATCACCAAAAGAAAAGTGGTGGTTTTTCTTCTTTTTTTCTTATCAAGGTGAAGAAGGGTATAAAAAGGGCTGATTTGGGTGAGCACGCTCATTCGTCAACGAAATCGTCAACTTCAAACATCTTCAATCTTCAGCTCCGACTTGAATAATCAACGAAAAATCCTCAATTTTTAAACTTAGCAATAATCATCACCTTCGAACTTAGAAAAATTTTTATCGAAAAATCTCTAATTGTTTTCAACTCTGAACTTAGAAAAAAAATTTCAAGTTTGAAAAAATTTCATCGAAAAATCTTTAATAATTTTAAAGTTATGAACGATAACAAAAGTTACGTGCGCAGTCGTACATCTAAAAAAATTTCCAAATGGTAATAAATCTGTCATGTTTGGTGTCTAAAGATTCGTCTAGAATTGTAGATTCCATAAAAACTGAAACTTTCAAATAAAGATGTATCAGGTGTGCTGTAAATTAAGAACTAGACTTTTGAAAAACTTGGATGGCTGATACATTTCGACACTTTACACCTCTCTATAAAAATTTCATTGAACAAAAAAATCTCTAATGGTATGGAAATAACGAACGATGGAAAGTTACGTAAGTCAAAAACCCCCTCCAAGTTTACAAATGATACGAATGATCATGAACCGATCGTGTTGGGTATCGAAAGATTCGTCTCGATTTGTAAATTTCATATAGTTTCGAATCTGATATGCAAGACGTCTCGGTTTTGATATCTGTAAAGAGATATCTGTAAATTAAGAGCTAAACATTTCAAACTCGGTGGGCAAATATATCTCGTCACTATATATCTCTCTGAAAAATTTCGCTGAAAGTAATCTCCACTAATTTCAAAGTTATCAGCGATAGAATGTTTCGGCCATAATTATATCAAAACTATTTTTTTGAATCGTCGTGAGCCCATCGTGTTAGATGTCTGAAGATTCGTCTCGAGTTGTAGATTCCTGAAATCTCACCGATAAACGATTCTGTCAGGATGATGGGCGACAAGAATAAATCTTCAAATTGAAACGTGAAAAAAATCCATTGATAATAAACCAAACCAATGTGAAGTCGGCAAGAAGAAAAATATGATCTTGAAGAAATATCACCACAAAACTTGAAGAAATATCACCACAAAACTTGAAGAAATATCACCACAAACCTTGAAGAAATATTACCACAAAACTTGAAGTTCCATGTTCTCCAAACTCAATGCTATTAAAAAAAATTACAGTCACAGAGTATAAGAAAACCAAGTTGAAATTTAAAAACTCATTCTACATTGAATATCCAACGGATAATCTTCAAGTCCAGCGAATAAAAATCTTCAAGTTCAACGAATAATCTTTGAAGTCCAGCGAGTGAAAAAAACCCTCGAGTTCGACGAACAATCTTCAAAGTTCAACGATTAAATATTTTCCAGTTCGACTTTCAAGACAGATATGTGGTTCAAGATCAATTTTTCTTCCGGCGACAAAGACTTTGGCCTCGCTTTTGCTTTGAGTGTCGACAATAACTTTTATTGTCGACTCACCGATTTGTTAAAACTCATCTTCCCTCGCAGAAGTCCTTACAATTTAACCAAAAAATTTAAAACTTCAAAAAGTGCACGATCCATTCGAGACGTAATTCCACCGAAGGTACCGGCCACCTATCCATACATGAAAATCCTCTCTCTGGAAGAAGCCGTAGACTTGGCAAACGAAACGCCTGGAGGATATCGGATTGCCGATTACTTGAGAGATTTTTTTTCAGACTGGTCACGTCGAACCGATTCCGATGAAGACTCGATTCGGCAGTGTGTATTACTGCACCAATCCTCTGAAATCTGCTGTTTTTAGAGTAGCTTGTTCGGACAGAGAAAGAAGCATTAACGTTACCGAATTGATGCAAGTGGCTAGAAACAAGTTGTCTGCCTTTTACGATCGCATGACCCCTTAGCTACCACGAGTTTTGAAAAGACACGCGGTGAACGAATCCACCTCGAGCACCCCTAGTGAAGGAAATTTACTCATAATAACCGATCCTGAAGAGTTGAAGTAGCACGAATGGAGACTTTTGTGTTCCACGACACTACCAGAAAGTAATAACATTATCGTGGAAGAAGAATTCGAACCGAAAAATTTGTCAGAAAATAGCATTATCGTGGAAGAATCCAAACCGAAAATATTGTCAGAAAATAATAAAATGAACATGGATATTGGCGAAGATAATCAGCCGGCAGAAACTAACACCGGAGACGATAATCTTTTCAAGATTACATTTCCACATGTCTCAAAAGAAATTGAATGGTTTGACAGTAAAAATATTTACGTGTTCAAAAGGTTCGGTTGTACCGTTTTAAAGATTGAAAATAACGACGTGGTTATCAATGAATTAACCAAATCTTTCGTTATTTTAAAATTACTGACAATCTCTGAAATTCCAATAATTACTTTTTCATCATCTCAAATCGAAATAAAAAAAAGAACATGAAAAAAAAACCATTAATTTTTTTTAATAGTTATGGAGTATAAAAGACCTCGATACAGATTAGAAAGCTCATTCGATTTCGAATGCATTACCTGCAAACATCTTCAATCTTCAAAACTTTCACGAATACCACCTTCAAATCTTTGACGAATATCTTCAAATCTTCAACGAACATCATCTTCGACGTTGGCCGAAAAGTCTTTGACGAATATTATCTTCAAATCTTTGACGAATATTATCTTCAAATCTTTGACGAATATTATCTTCAAATGTTTGACGAATATCATCTTCGACGTTGGCCGAAAAATACTTTGAAGAATATCTTCAAACTTCGAATGACCTCTTTATAGTAAAGGCGTATTTTACTTTTGGTCAACGCACCGTGCAGCCTGGTGTTTACATCTGTATCATTCCACCGACGCACCGATGCTCTTTTACGAGTTGGAAGAGAGATACATGCGCCCAGACAAAGGGAAAGACAAGAGATTCCACTGGCACGATCAGTACGACTTCAAAAGGTTCGTTTGGCAACCGAATTCAAATTACGTGGTGGCAGAAGGTACCACGTACATGACCATGACTGTGCAAAAAACTCTATTTTCGGTAAATATTGTTTCTGTTCAAATTTGGAACAACGACGTGGAACTGTGGAAAAATCCAGAGATCGACACGAAGCTGACAGGCTGATACTACCGGGTCGAGAAAAGAAAAAAAAATCAAAGTGACATTTCCAAAAGGGCAAAGATGGTGGACGAAACTATAGAAAAATACTTGCCAGATTTATCGGTGCAGCAGCAGCAGCAACAACAGCAACCCGTAGCGATGCAAGTTGGAGACCAGGTGGTTCAGCAACGACAACAACAGCCCGTGGCGATACAAGTTGGAGACCAGGTGGTTCAGCAACGACAACAACCAATAGTCATGCAAATTGGAGACCAGTTGGTGTGGTTTCCTCAGGTATATTTGCCAGAACTTTCAGAGATCCCAGCACCAGAGTCCTCAGAATGCTCATCAGAGATTCCAACACCAGAGTCTTCAGAATGCTCATCAGAGATTCCAGCACCAGAGTCCTCAGAATGTTCATCAGAGATTCCGAAACCAGAGTCCTCAAAATTTTCATCGAAGCTTCCAGCACCAGAGTCCCCAGGTATGCCGTTTATGCAATCACCGGCGCCCCAGTTTCCCAGTGGTACGTGTTTGAACAAAATAATCTTGATTGAAGAATTGCAAAAAAAAAAAAAAAATTAAAGAGATGCAAGCTAGAATAGAACAATTGCAAAATTGTGAAGAATGAACTGAAACAAAAAAAAATGTCTGTACTTTAATTTTTTTTTTCATTTTTGTTTTTTAATAAATCAATCATTATATTTTTTAAAAATGTTTCTTTTATATGTGTTTATAAAGTATTACATTACATGTTTTCTTTAGCAAATAAAACTTGATAATTTAACTAGAAATGTTTAATAAACTTAATAAAATGCATTTAGAAACACTTTAGTAATGTTTAATTTTTTAAAGAGAGAGATATTTTAATTTCGATTTTTTAAAAAAACTGTACTAATGTTTAATTTAGAAACACTTTAATAATGTTTAATTTTTTTAGGAGAAAGATATTTTAATCTCGCCTTGGAAAAAAACCTTTACTAATGTTTAACAAACTTGATAAAATGCATTTGGAAACACTATTCATGTTTAATTCAGAAACACTTTAATAAAGTTTATTTTTTAGGAGTGAGATATTTCAATCTAAAACTTAGAAAAAAAACTTTACTAATGTTAATAAACTTGATAAAATGCATTTAGAAACACTTTAATAATGTTTAATTTTTAAGAAAAGAGATATTTCAATTTTGACTTAGAAAATAAACTTTTACTGTTGTTTAACTTTCAATTTAACAAACTTGATAAAATACTGATTAATTTTATTTACAAACTTGACTAAGAATTCTAATAATTTATCTACAACATTGTGTGATTTAAATTGTCTTTTTTTTTGTTACTCGATTACCAAACTATACCCCTTATTATGATTGCAATGTCGTCTGAGTTTCATGTGCATGTTTGACTGATTTGATTACATTCTAGTCTTACCTACATGTCTGTAGTTTTTGAGGAACCCATGTAGATAGACTTTTTTTTTTTTCTAAATCAAATCAGTCAATCTTTTTTTTGTTTTATCGAATTTCGTGTGTAAAAAAGAAATAGAAGGTTTATTTATCAAAGATGGATTGGAAAACCTTTATTTTTCTTAACTCGTCGTTGCAAAGCTAGCAAGGTCGTCAAAAACATATGTGGTTAGTAATTACAAATTCTTTTTTTTTTTTTTTTTGCCGTCGTTATTAAACTCAAAGTGCCCTCGGTAACAAGCCGTTGAAACGAAATGTCTTTTTTTATTTAGCCTCTTTTGTCAATGGGGCGTCACATGAGAAAATGTTGGTCGAAAATAGGGATTTTGTTAAAAACAGAAGGGGTACCGGTGCTCATATATTTTTTTGAACGACTGTTTGACTCTTTGGGAAATGAGAAATTTTCTGCATGTGACCAATAGGTCTCCAGTCCCGCCACAACTATTTGTGGGAGATCTGTTCCAAGAACGTGCATTAATGTGTATGGGACTTTCCGTATGAATGATGGTTTAAGAGTTTCCATTGGACAGATCTTATCGATTGTAACTTTCTATCGGGATTACAAGAGCTGTCATTGAAATATTAAAAATATGATCACGTTAAGGATTTGAATCACACCCTTCTTAAAAAAATATTGATCACTGGTATTTGTGATTTTTTGATATTGATTACGTAATAACCGTTCTAAAAATATTCGTAGTGTACACCATAAAGTACATTTGTTATGTTAGGTTTACTAGACAACAAATGCTCCAATGACGTTATTTTCGTATCACGCACGCACACACACACAAAATCATGGCTGATAATCCTCTGTTTGATTTGACCACTTCTCCGTTCTGCCAATTTTTTCTCATTTATTATTACTATGTTATGTGTTATGTAGTCTCGCATTAGATTCATTATTATTATTTCGAGCTTAGCACACTGGGTACAATGTTGTGAAACAACTCAACACGCTAGAGACAACGGTTAACTCATCCTATAGGGGCAAGCGTAACAGCTCTTGCGTTAGTTGTGACTGTCTGTAGTACATAGAAATAACCCGGGTAAATTTCTGTAGTTCTGGCTGATTTTGACATTTTTAAAACACGAATATTGAATAGAAGGATGACTTTGTTTATAGCGCGGTTTTGTTTTTATTTCTGAAGACTACCGATCACTAGCTATAATTTCAGTTTTGCTTCTTCAAGTTACTGAACAGTTGTTTTATTGTGAATTTTTCATTACTGTTGTCACCCCTTTTTTGAAGTCAGTATTCGAATGAAATTTGCTATAGAAGTACGGAAGTGAAGATCTTCTATTAATTGTCATATAATTTTCCAATATGCAGGCTGGCTGTGTCATCTGCCACGATCCGTTTGATGGTGCAGTTGGTATTGTTACAACCCAGTGCGGCCATATCTTCCATAATATTTGTATAGAAAAGTGGCTTGCACGATCAGGTACTTGTCCTGAATGCCGAAATAATGTTTTGAAAGAAAGCCTCAAGAAACTTTTTTTTAACGTTTCTTATGATGATAAATCTGGTTCTAGCATAGACAGATCGTTGGATGAATTAAAAAAACAACTGCATGAAAAGCATTTAGCAATTGTCCAGAAAGATAAGAAGATCAAGAAACTGCAGGCTCATTGTGCTCTTTCTGAAAAAGGAAAGGAAAGCATGCATCAAAATATTATGAAACTTCAAAATCAGCTTAATATTTTAAAAAGGGAAAATCAAAAGATAGGACTTTTTCAAGCTAGAAATGAAACGTTAATGCATGAAAGAGCTATGCTACAGAGTGAGTTGGAGCATCTAAACAATATTAAGATGATTGCGGAAGCAAGTTCTAATGATAATGCAGAATTTTTGAGAAGTATGCAATTACATGAATTTAATGAAGAAGAAAAATTAGCCTTCAATAGATTAGCTACATATTGTTCAGTAATACAGAGAGAGCTTTCTTGTTCTGTAGAAGTGAAAAAGCAGTTACAAAATGAATTAGCACTGGCAAAACGCAATGTAGGAATACTTCAAGTAGAAAAAGAACAAATAAGGAGACATCTTGAAAAACAAAATAAGATAATAGAGGATTTGAATTCTGCTTTATCTGAACGAGAATTTCATGGATCACATTCCATTCCTATCCCTCCTTGTTCACCTACTGTAGAATGTAGAAGTTTTGAAAAGTCTGCTTTATTATGCAAGGATAGCTCATTTTCTACTAATATTCCAGAAAATAAGAGACAGAAAATGAATATTGTAGTTGTAGATAAACATCCCAAATCTGTGATGTTGGGGAAGAAAATAACTGCAGAAGCACCTGGTTCCAGACTGACTAATGTGCATTCTGCAAGACGCTATTCAAATAATGAAGATTCTGTTTCACGAGTTGGATACAATGGCTTAGGTGGGCATGGATGTATTGTTATAGGCAGTGGCAAAAAGAAAGCACCACTCAGAAAGAAAACTAGGTATTGAATTCTAAATGTTTCTAGAAGACAATACAGTGTTTTATTATAATTTTGGTGTGGGTATAGTTATCAAGTACTGATGTTCGGAAAGTCTTTACTTCCAATCCTTCAAGTATTTTTTGAATTTAAAGAAATTTAAAAATTAGGTTCTAATGTGAATTTTTAAAAAAATATGAGAAGCAGGGAAAACAGATATATAAAATTTATATTTAATTTGGCTTCAAATTATTATTTTAAAAATTTTCAGAAACATTTTTTAAATTATCAATTGAGAAAGGCACATTGTTATAGATCAAAAATAATTGACCAAATAGATTAAAGCATTTCATTAAACTTTCTAGATAGCTTTGGAAGTAGCATTCATGTATTTATTCTTCAAACAATCTGCTTTGAAATTTTTTAGCATTGCTAGGTTTAAATCTTGCTTATAAAGCTTCACTAGTTTTTTCTCTTGCATGTATGCAGTAGAACAATGGCAAATTCTATAACTGAAACCAAAGTTTCAAAGTATTTTTAAATTGAAAATATAATTTTGTTTTTATAAATTCTGCTATGGCTGAATGGTATTAATAATCATCAGCCAGCTATGACTATACTGTAAATGCAAAATTTAAAGAACTCATTGAACATTTTAGAATAAATTCAATTTGGATTTGAATGATAAGATTCTGATTTTTCATGCTTGTATATATTTGTGCTTATTCTTTCTTTTACATCATTAAAAGACTTATTGCCATATTAAATAAACTTATACAAAAGCATTGTTTCATACCTTGAAAATTTGATTTTACTTATTTGCAATGACCTTGTAAATCTTTTTATTGAAAATTTGTTGAGTGATGATCTTTTAATTTTTAATAATAAATGAATATTTCTTCAAGTGACATTTTAGAAAATGAAAATTCTTGGTTTTATTCATAACTTAAGTTAATATTTATGAAAAATTTCAGGTGTGACTTTTTATAGAAAGTCCCTCCCCCGTTCTTATTTTTCTTCTTTTCCCATAAACATGAATATTTCATTGTTTCACTCGCGTCATATAGACTTAGAATATCTTAAAATCTGAATTTTTTTTCTTCATGTTATCTATAAAACAAGATTTAAGAACCAATGATGAAAATGTAAAATTGTTATTATTTTTGGTGTGTAATGAAGTTTGCTTTGTCTTAAAGTGCATTTTCATTATATTAACTTTTTGTAAAATATGAAATGCTTTATTGTTATGGATAAAAAGAAAATCTATTTTAACAAATAAATATATTTGCCCGAAAAACTACAGACTATATAGCATTATAAAATTGTAAAATATTTTGAAATCATTGATTAATGATTCAAGATACATATTTTAGGTAAAAGTGTAGAATAGTGTGCCCCTTGCTGCGCCAAGGATGCCAAGTCGCCAACAAAGATGGCGGACAAAATAAACAAACTGTTCCGCGGAACAGTTACGGTTGCCATTTCCCGCCTTTTTATTTAGAATGTTTAACTAATTATAATTATTTGTTTATCACTGCATTGGCTTTCACTGTATTGGCTTTTTATAAAATATGACATGTTTTACTGTTATTGGTTAAAAAAATAAACTGCTGCATACAAATTTAATTACCTGAACAAATTATTGGATTTAGCATTATGGAGGTGAAAGAATATGACCAATATATTAAAACCATTTATTGTATATTAAACATGTTTTATTCATTTTTGTTTAAAAGTTTGGTTAACAAACCAATTACTAATTTACATGATGTAACTCAGAATTTATTGCATTAATTTTTACAGACGAATTTTCTTCAACCAGAATTGATTTCGAAAGTGAGTTAAAGAATTATCATTTTATGCATATCTTTGCCAATTTTGATATATGCATAAATTATTTATTTATAAACTGAAATGTTGCTTTAGAAGATATTGTAACGAATGCAAGCAGTGAAAAAAAGAATAAAATATTTTAAATATATTTAGTATTGTAATTTGTCCATTTTTTTTTTCTTTCCCTACTGAAATGTGGATACTGTATCTGTGTGTTATCAAAAACGAGCTTAACATCTTAAAAATTGTTACTTTCAGAATAGGAATTTATTATGTGCATTTTTCTTTATTCAGTAGGTTTTAAGAATTGTTTGACTTGCATATTTTGGCCTTTTTACGTTATGTTCTTTACTAATTTTTAATATCATTTTGACTTTGAGTAGTTTTCTTGTTTTTAAAATCTTAAAGATTTACTTGGAGTATTTTTAGGTTCTAAAGTTTATATTGAAAAGTAATGTATATTGTTTATTAATATTACTGCAAAGATAAATTTTAAAAAATAAATAATTAATTTTAGAAGTTTACAAAAGGAAATATGACTTTGTTAAGCTAATTAATTATATTTTCTTATCTTTAAAAATGAATATTTAAATTTTCAGATTAAAAAATGCATCTAATTCTTGAATGTTGACTTTTAAATTTATGCTAATAGCATAGGAACAAATATTTTCATTATGCCCGAAACAAGCATTTTCTAATTTGAGAACAACTTTTCAAACTGATTTTTTACATTGCCTATTTCTTTAAGATACTGAGATATTTGTAAATTTGATACATAAGATATGCTATGAATTTAAACTGAATTAAAAATAACATCAAATTTTAAATGCAAAATTCAGACATAATTTTGTAACGTAGCTGATTCCATTTTATTGTACCATGTCATTAAATGATAATGATTGTTTTAAATAATTTGTTTTAGTGTTTTGATGTAATAAATAAATGTTTAAATTCTTTTGATCTTTAAAATAACATGTATTAAGTTTCGTATATTTTTTCCATGATATCTAACATGTAATAGGAGAAAGAAAACCTACATAAAATAACTTTTGTAGTTATATATAAGAAGTTGTTGCTTTAAGATGTGTTAATATATTAATCTAGAATTTTAAAAAAATCTTGATTATATTACAATATTGATTTTTAAGTGTAGAAGGACTTAAGATTGAATTTGTTAATTTTAAAAGTTGGTTTATTTTTTATACTGTTTCTGTCAATATTATATTTTTTATTATAGGAAAAAGAATTGCATCAACATATCTGTGAAAGTATTTAATTTTTTCATTTGTTACACTATTACTTTAAACTGTAAAGATATTTTCATTTGCTGTGGGAAACTGGTGTTTAATGGATTATATTTGCTATGCTATTTTCAAAGAATTTATTCATTTTTAGAAATAAAATCCAATCAGCAAGTTTCTTAAAAATAATTTTATAATTTATTATTTGAATTCTAAGAGGAAAGCAAGTTAAATTTTAGCTTTTTACCTGCAGGAGTATCTTTTCTTCAGAATTTGCATTCACCATATTTATTTTTTGTTCAATTTGGGCAATCTTCTATTTTTATTATTAGTCTATATAAATTATGTTATTTGAGCATATTGAGCAAAACTAACCATCTATATTGACTAATAATAAATAATATATAGACTAATAATTTTTTTTTAAAATGATGTTTTGATATCTTGTTAGGAAAAAATATTCTGTAGCAAAATTATTCAGTTTTAGTTGTATCATGTGTTCTGAATATTTGGTGCAACTGCTTTTACCTATTTATACCATGTTCGGCTAAAATGGTTCAAGCTGATGAAATAATTGACATTACCAACTCGATTTTTTAATATGATCTTTGCATTGATATTAAGAAACATATAATTTAGGCAAAAAAAAAAATTAATTCATATTGCATATGATATCGTAACTACAAATATTATAAAATTTAAAAATAAAATACGACTGAACAGCTGAATAAGTGGGATGCAATAAAATGATAATTTGTCTTTTCTTAAAAGTCAGTATTTTACTGAATGGTATTTGTGGATTGTTAATAAGATGTATATTTTACTTGCCAGAAGAAAAATTACTTTAGCCAATGACTGCTTAGTGTGCTCTGTAAACTCTATTTTATGATTGCTTTTCTATAATCTGATATGATTAATATTAAAAACAGGACTTTTAAACACATAATAGAATATGAATGATGCTTAGTTTCCATTCATTAGAAGTAGTATTTAGATATGGAGATAATGTGTGCCTATTTTCTTTTCTGGATTTGTTTTAGAAACTTGTGCTAAAATGCTGAAAATTAATTTTAGACAAAAG
The DNA here is from genome assembly GCA_026543055.1 of Argiope trifasciata. Classification (NCBI taxonomy): domain Eukaryota; kingdom Metazoa; phylum Arthropoda; class Arachnida; order Araneae; family Araneidae; genus Argiope; species Argiope trifasciata. Next base: position 3,067,286 of record JAPMOQ010020853.1, on the reverse strand, counting down.
GGTTAACAATTAGGCAAATTTTCAAAAGCTAAATATTCATAACTTATGGATTGGATATTTTTTTAAACTGTAAAAAGCATAATATAAATATAGTGAAAGGTTATTAAATCGAAAATAAAAAGCATTAATGACAAGGTTAAAAAAAATTACTTCATCTGCTTTTTTTTAAAGCAAATTATCTCAAAAAGTCTCATAAGTTATGCATAGATTTTCTTTGAAATCCAAGACAACTTATTTAAGCTTTCACTTAAAAAATTTAAAAGTAGATAATTAAAAACATTTTATGAGCTGTTTTTAAGTTATTAATCTTAGCATATTAATTATTCTATTGAAATGAGACTGTTTGAATAAACAATTCATTTTTGCAAAAAAAGTCATTTGAAAGACTCGGTGGAAAGGGTATCATGTTTGATATGTAATGCATATCAAATACATTTTATAAAAATAAATAATTAACAAATTTAAATCAAAATATTAATTAATGACTGCTGAAAAGAGATAAACAATATTATTTTAGAATATCAGAATTGTTAAATAAAAGAATGATTACTTTGATATTTTAAACAAACTTCGAAGTTTTAATTTAAATACATTTCCATTACTATGTTTATAGCATTTAAGTGAAAGCAGAAGGGGAGGCGACCTTATTTCTTTCTTGAATTTTTTTTTTCAACTCTTTATGAATTTTACCATGACCATTGATCTCAATATATTTACAGAACTTGGCAATTTTTAAACAGATTATTCTTTTGCAAACTGGATGCAAAATTTAAAAATTGCAGTTATAAACAGCAGCGGAACTTTAATAATTCAAAGCTAACAACACGAACTACAAAACTTGAGCTATCCAAGAATTCGAATTACGAAAAACTTAGTCTCAAAACTAACTTAGGAAGAGAAAATGATGTATTTTAAATTTCAAAAATGGCGAAGATTTATTCATATTTAATATTTTAAATAAATGTATTAATTTTTAATAAATAAAGTAATGATATTTATTGTTAATAAGTTTATAAAAATAGTTTTCATAAACTTGCTTAGTTTTTTTTAAAATTCAGTTATTGTGAAATTTTGTATTGTTTTTTTTTTATTGGATGCATGGGAAGGAAATCAAGTGCTATGAGCTTCAAAAGTTATTCATTTATGATCACTAAGGATATAAAGTACCATTGTATTTTTGTAACCAAATCAATTAAGAAATTTAAAAGAGTACAATTTGTAATCATGATTTTTAAAAGAGTAAAATTTGTAACAAAGCGGAATAAATTCAAAGTACGAACAATATTTAACCAATAATATCTGGAATAGGAGATTCAATGGACCAGAGAATAATTAGGATTCTTGGCAATTAAAATTTAAAACTTTCAAATTCACCAAGTTGAAAATTTGTCATGCTATAATAATAATGATTTAAGGCATCTGTTTAAAAGTAAGTTCAATGCAGAAGTCGCAACATAAGGAACCTAGCTTAAGAAATAATTCGTTTCCGAATCTAATTTCAATGAGATTTTTTTCTCGTAGAAATGCATGTAAAACAGAAAAATACATTACATTCCGAATAAAATACGCAAACAAATTTGTAATAATGTAATTTAGTATTTATAATGCATGCTTTTATTTATTTTTAAGAAAGTTGTCTAAGGTCATCTATATTTAGCTATGCTCCAAAATGGGACATTGATAGCGTGCCTCATTTGGACAATGCTTCTCAAAGTAAGGGACAATAATTTCTCAAGCTTTTATCGTTTGATTTATTTTAACGCAAGGTTATTGTTCTGCGCAGCTTTATTCTGTGATTCAAAATATAGCGTTATAAGATTTTTGGTAGTTCTGGTTATGTTTTTCCACTAGCACATCGATATCGTTTCAATCCATCACTAACCCCAGAATCTTCGGGCTAGAGATGGGTAAGTGCAGGTGAAGCCTTAATTGACAATCTATTTTGTTTAGCAAGTTATGCGAAGGACTTTTGACAGGTACAGTGAGGTTTGACAGAACTTCCTTCTCATATCATAATTTGTAAGGGAGGATTTTTTTTTTTGTCAACTCAATTAACAATATGTTTTATATTTCCAGTTCAACTATGATATAAAAAAAATGAAACTCTCTGTAAAAAATTCTAAACATAGGTCAAGAGAAACAGACATGAGCCTACGGGTGACGCATGATATCCCCTCGTCTCTTGTTATGCGAAGCATCGCTCATTCAGCGGGTAAGAATTTTTAGTTTTATTTACTCGTCAAGCGGGGTTTGTCTCTCTCTGTATATGTCAGAGAATTCTTTTTTCAGCTCGATAATGCTCTTCCAAAAATGAGTAATAAATGCAACGTTCATCATTTTCTACTTATAGAAATTGATCCTTTTTTTCAAAAATTTCCATCTGAATAACTCTTAACAAATTATTAAAGCATCTTCTTACTAATATTTTTTAAGAATGACCTTAAGAAATGAAAATGAATATTCAATAAATCGACGTGCTTCCGTCGAGACAACAAAAATCGAAACCAAAGCTCATAATCAGTCATTTACGGTAGGGGCGGGGGGAACATAGCATAGGCGAAAGTCCGTTGAGAAAGAAAAAAAAAAGGGGGGGGGGGGAGGGAATCTAAGTGGAAGTGCTCCAAACCTTATCAGGTCTGATTGCAGCTTTAATTCTTCCAAGTTTAAAAAGAGGGAGAGAATGTCATTTATTAGGGAAGGTCATTATTTTGATCTTTAGATAAATTAATCAGTTGCGGATATTCAGATTGTCTTCTTGGGTTGCTTGCTGAGCAGCAAGAAACAGCATTTCTCTTGTTAGTTGATTCATTTCTTGTCTTACTATTACGTCCTTATTGCATTTTTTCATTTTCGTTGATCATCGAAATCTCAGAATGAAAAGGCAAGCAAAGAGCATGGAGCTGTCAGAATGTTAAAGTAAGCAAATAAGTTATTAAACAAAAATGGAAATTTTAAAATTAATTTCAGGGGTGCAGCAGTCTTGATGGACGAGCTGCCACTGTAGGTAGGCATATTACCATTTTTTAATCACAACTACGCTAGAAAGGTAGTAATTTTATTAATAAAAACCATGGTATTTGCAATACTTCACTTTGAATACTGATTGATATTTCACTTTAAATCTTATTTGTATATATGCTTTATAACATATGGTAGATAAGTAAATATTAGTACGTCCATCAAGGTCACATAAAATATTAATTGAGAATATTTTGATTTTATGATATGTAAGCATTAATTAGAAATGTTTCAATATATATATATATATATTTCTATTTTCCAGATTTTAGACAGATCCATAAAACAGAAACTTTTTGGAAATTTTTAAAACTGAATATTAATTACGAAATCATTTAGAATTCTTTTCTGCAAAGGGATTGTTGCATTAGATTTTCTATAGAAAGAGATGATTCTTGAAATGAAAATAAATAATTTTTTTGTTAAAAGACCTTTATTTTTTTATACTGATGTGTACAGACACCATAAACAAATTACATGGTTTGTGAAAGTGGAACGTCAAATATTTGTAAATTTACAATCTAATAAATAATACTTATAGAAATAATCCTTTATCACAAATCTCCATTTCATTACAAATTGAAAATTTAAAAAATCCTGATTTAGCCAAAATCGATTAAAAAATTGGTATAAGTTATGAGTTTGAACAGGAAAAAGAAGCAAAATGCAATTAAAATGATACAAAGAATAAAGTACATGGCGTTATAGATAGAATAACGTGTTTAAGAAAATAAATATTATCTTATCAGCAATGCTCTGGATATTGTCACCATAACAATATATACACACAAATCAAACGTATACAGATTTCTTAGAAGCATTAAATGTAAAAGAATAAGCACAATTCATTTGTTTTTAAAATAATAAAGTAGCTTATACATCACTTTCAAAATTCTTTACAACATTTATAAGATTTCATATCACACTTTCTTCAAACGATGCATTGCTGTCACTATTTGCTTTATCAAGTGATTGTACACAGGATGTAAAAATACCAAACGTTAAGGCTGTTTAGAGCGCTTCCTAGGTGGACACATAATAGGAATTTGTTGATGAGCTAAATGTCTAAATACTTCTGCTATCAAATGGGGGCAGGTCTCAGTCATCGTTTTCCATCCAGGAGTTTCAACCACATCAGATGCGTGACTGGAAATATGCATAAAATTATTTTTAGAACTAATTTAATACTAAGTTATCTTTTATTTCACAAAATTTCTAAGAAGGTTTTCATATATTACCTCTTTAGGAATTCAATAGAATATGCTTTCAGTTGATTAGCATTATGAAGATCTGCTAATATTAAAGTTTCTGCAGAAGACTCGATTGATAAATTATTTGACAATTCCTCTTCACACATCACTTTAAGTCTTTCCAAAGCATACTATTGAAGAAAATATAAACAATAAAAATGTTAATCTTATACATAAAATATAAGTACATTTAATACATAGATATATTAAGCCTTTGAACAAAATTATTGATCCAAAGGCTTAATGGAGAGAGATAATGCCAAAAGAAATCATAACTGTATTTCTTGTTTATGAATATCATTTGTATACAACAATTTATCATGAATAATACATTATCTTTCACACATGAATAATGCTGTATATCACCTTCTAGTGGTGTTTCTTGTCATCGATAGAAAACACCACTAGAAAGTGATTTTCAGTTTTATTCATCAGCTTGTGAGAGGAAGTATTATTATTTATTCATTCAAATTATAGTTGTGCTTTGAGCATGCGATATTATCACAATAACTGCAGCTCGTTTTGAAATATTGCCTTTCACTTAAATGTAGATAGATAGAGACTTAACCTATTTTCCCACTTATTCAAATGCTTAAGGAATGGTTGATGTTAATTTACAAATCATTAATTCTTGCAAGCATGGTTACACGGCTAATATTACAAAATTTAATGCATGGTGGTGCAGTATACTTAGAATGGTCCAGGAAATAAACTACCATTCTTTAAAGAGTTATCGAGTCTGCATATCCTGAATGTATCATCTAAAGGAATGTGATTAAGAAGGAAAAGTAATTTTCACCACAATATTGAATTTGTATTCGATAGCCAGAGAAGTTTATTAATAAAAGTATGCACAAAAAATTATTCAAAAATTATTAATAGCCAAATAATAATTATTTGATAAAAAATTTTACATTAAAGAAATATAGTTTTATTTTTAGAGAACAACACGTTTAACCCATACATTTTTAAATTTGCTTTTCATCGGTTCATTCAACTAAAGATTCTTCATTGCGTTCTGTTTTGTAATTCAAACTAATGCGTGCTTTCCTTATATATGTTGCTTTGATGGAAGATGAATTTTCACTGTTTATAAACTTTTTTTGGAATAATTTATAAATATATTCTTTTCACTCTAATAAAATAAATAGAGAAGCAATGAAGAATAAATATTACTATTATCATTTGAATCCTTCTGCATTAATAATAATTTTTTTAGAAAAAACACGATATTCTGAAATAAAATGTCTGATATATTTTATAACAGTTTGTGTATTATAATAGAACAAATGTTGATCATCATCACATAATAGGTGATCAACATTAATAAATTGATTTTCAAAAAATCAGTATCAGATTTGGAAGGGCATAAATAGCTTATGAATTTCCATACTGTATAACTTCTCTTAAAAAGGCAGTCGTAGTTTAAAAATGAAAGAGAAATTTTGATGCAATTCCATTAAGAGATATCCTAAGAGGGATAGGATTGAGAGTGGCAAATATAAAATAGTTCTCATCACAGTATGGAATTGTGGTGATCATTCTCGATAGTCTCAAAACCATTCTTGGGCATTAAGATGAGACATTAGCTAAGTCCTCAAGAGAAAAAAATAAAATTTTATATTGTAATGTTAAATTTTTCGATGTAAGTCTGCAAATTGGGTTCAATAAGTAAAAAAATTGATTATATATATATATATATATATATATATATATATATCATATTACTTAATATAAATGAAAATAATGACAAAACTATCAGTGTTTCTAATTTAATTTGCATCACAATATAAACTATTGGTAATAATCTACTGTAACACTGAATTATAATATGATTTCCGACTTTCCAACATTCTTAACATTCTAGCATACATGCTTTGAATCCAAAATTCATTTCATCACGCTTTAGAGGATCATGATTTAATTTTAAATAAATTCCAGTCGGATCATCATGTGTGAATAATTTTCTTTATTTACTTAAAAATTCGTTCATAATATTTTACTTAAAACTGAAATAAAAATGTTTTATAAAAATACCATCTTGTTACTTTCTTGTTTTATAGATAAACCAGCCCGACCCCCATTTTTTCCCTTCTTTGAATGCCTCAGTAAAATTAATTGTTGCTGAAGGAATTTTACGCTCAAAAAATTTGTTCTAAAATTACGATAAAACATAGACAACAAAGACTTATAATCATTAATCTATTAACATTTTTATAAGATATCTATAAATAAAAAAATTGCTGTATAGAAGAAGAATTTTGTAATAATAGTATCAAATTTGGGCAATTAAATCACAAACTTGTCCCTCATTATCATTTATCACAGTAGAAAAGTTAAAATGTAAGGTACTCTTTAAATTTAAGTCTTTTGTTCAATTTGAATTGAAGAGACAATACTGTCGAGACATTTGGTTTCCTTGACATTCATATTTGATTTCTATAATTCATAGTGTTTTATCAAAGCAGAATAAATTACTTAAACTTCACTTTCATTTCATTGCTGTCATAGAATTTGTAAGTCATTTATTTTGGATGCCAATATTTAAAAAAATAAAAATAGACGAATCATAATAGAAGAATTTTATTCTTCCCCAGAAATAACTGTATATGAAATAATGAAGAAGACGACAAATTCTCGATTTTGCTTTCGAACTTCTATTCTTGAAATTTTACGAAAGGCAAAGTGAAAGATCTTGTTTCTATATGAGAAGTAAGAGGAAATATCTTAAACATATCGTATTAATAAAAATATTGGGAATGAAGGAGTTCTCATTTAGAAAAATTATATGGGAATAATATATTTTCCTTTTCAAAGAGCCCACTATATCAATATCTTTAGCTCTTTTCATTAAATGTTGTTATTGCATACATTATGAATGCATTATATTTGATTCTTAGGCATTTAATAACATGTCAAATATTACTTTTTTATATTTGAAAACAATAAATTAACTTAACGACTGAAATAAAATGCTTACAAAAACTTGTAACGTTTTTTATTTTTCAAATCAAAAATTAATACTAAAATTATTAACTATGTACAGATACATATTTATACACAAGTTAGGCATTTCAAACCTTACTTTTAAGCATTCACATATCTGTATCTATTCCAAATGAAAGATAGTAATATTTCACTTTAAAAAAGCGAATAATAAATAGCACTAAACTTCAGTAAAAACTATTCCGAAATTATGTATTACATTTTTTTAAATTAAAAATATTACATTGGTAACTAGTATATAAAACTAAATTCTTTTTATTAAGAATTTACTTTTAACTAGTAGGATGTGAATTTCCTGATATTTTTATGATCTAAGAAGGAGGTGTCCCACAGAGCAGTAGGACATTCTTTCAATTATGAAAAGTATCATCATACTTTTTATAATAAAGATTAAAAGCATTTTAAACCAGTTTCCACCATATATCAAAGGATATCTTTATGTTGACGATCTATACATTTCTTGTTTAGGAAATCATATGTGTTTTATGGAGGGACAACTGCAAACATCTGTGAACAAAATTAAATAAAGGTAAGATTTAAATGGTTCCCCTTTTTCAACGGTAAAAAACGAGGGAGTCATTTTTGTCACAAGAGAAATCTTCATCCAGACCCTGAAATTATGTTATATGGTCAAAAAATTCCTTTCCTCAACAAAATTCGTTTCTTAGGAGTCACTTTCAACAAAAAGCTGACGTTTTAATCTCACCAAACTTTTTTACGAAAAAAATGTGAGATGAATTTAAATATCTTGAAAGTTCTTTCTAATGCATCTTGGGGAGCTGACAGAACTTCATTGGTGAGAATTCATTAAGCTACCATTCTTTCGAAAATAGATTATGTGTGTGCAATCTATAACTCAGCTAGGAATAGCATACAGAAAAAAAAAAATGATCCTATTCACCATGCTGCTCTTAGAATATGTTCTAGAGCTTTTTGCACCTCTCCAGTTCAAAATTCATACGTTAAGTGCTATGAACCTGATTTATTACTTAAAAGACAAATGCTTTCTTTACATTATTATTTTAGAATTCACTCTCATTCTATCCATCCATATTAGAATTTAAAACTTCGACTTTTCTGCTTCGCTTGCGAGAAGCCAGAAAGAATTTTGTGCCAGGAAACGCACTATTTTATCAGAACTAAATATGAACCATCTAGAATTATCCCCACATCCATTTAACAGTATTCTTTCATGGAGAATCCATACTTTTTAATTTCTTAATCTTTTTGAAAATTTCAGCAAATAGGACACAACAGATATTCCTTATCAACAACTATTCCTTGAACACAGGTCTCATTATCAGTCTTTCATTTTTGTTCCACTGACGTGTCCAAGACATTTACCTATGCCTTTTTCCAGATAAAATTTCATGTTTTCAACTCCCTTCATATTGTTCCATTTTTACTACTGAGACCACTGCAGTTTTGCATGCTTTATTAAAAATTTCAAATAAACGTAATGGAAGCTATATTATTTACATAGTTTCTTTTAGTATTTTACAGTCTTTAAAATCGCTTCACAATCATGCTCATCCAAATAATTTTAAAGATTTTAGAATTATTTAAGATAATCTCTAGGCTTTACAGTTTTATTCTGCTGGATATAATCCCACGTGGGAATATGCGGTAAGCAGGCTGATAAGACTCGCATTTTAGAAACACCCATACCTTCTTCTTCTTGTATACAGCCGACCACTGAACGTAGCAGTATCGACAGGATAAAGAAACACCCATACCTGCATGCGATTTGAAGAAACAAGTAAAAAGCTGCCTTTACATAAATTGGCAAAATCAATGGGAAATCTAAACAAACTTCATACTTGCAAACCTATAATAAAAAATCGGGTTTCTTTGACTTATCGAAAACATGACACAGTTTTAACCATAGAGCTGATATATAATCCCTGCTCTATGGTTTTAACTCGTCAGATAATGGATTCACTGGATTCAAACATAGACATCTGTTATTAAATGATCAACTGCTGATATGCCCACATTGTGACTGTGGAATAAAAGTTTATATTATCCCTTCCATATTTTAATGCTCAACGCTTGTTTTACTTCAAAACAACAGCAGTGACTTTGCCATTGCTGCTTGGCAGAGATCCACATAAGAGCCTTTTTGTCTTTTTAAAATCTATAGATTTTTTTTTAATTCTTGTTTGAACTCACTTTTTTGGCTCCGTTATGATCCCCGGGAGGGCACTTTATAATTGGGGATGAGATGCTTCAGTCATGGTGGTTGGATCTCGCCAATCCGGTGGGTACAATAAAGATGGGGGTTCTGGCTCCTCCCATCGATGATGGGACGTACTTCCTTCGGAGAACCGTGGCCGGTGATGGTCATTGGGACTCAACCACAGTTCCCGCCAGAGTTGCTGTAGCGGCGGTTCGGCCATTCAGAATTTATTTCCGAGTGCCTTCGTGCTGGGTGGAGAGTCAGTAATATAGCTTATGGCTTTATGAATTTTTGTAATTTGTCATTTTTTTTACCAATGGTTTTTTTTATATCGCTTTTATAGAAACTGTTTTTATTGGGCTTTGAATCAGAGACAAACTTGTTTGGCGCAGTATAACCTTCATATTGGTTCTTTTGCCATAAAACATCAAACCAACCAACCAACTTAACTAGTGCATTTGTTATGGAGGTGTTGCAGAAGTTTGCTGATTGTCACTGAAATAAGTCACCAGGGTCCGCAGGATTGACTATCTTTGAAGACCATCGAAGTCATAACGACTATATTTTTGTTGCATCCTTTAGTAATTATATTACTTTTTTAAGCCTTTTAATTTATTGAAATTTATGCTATAGGCACACCAGGGAAATATGTATTTAACTGACAGAAAAGTAAGCATCTTCTAATTTTCCGGTCATCTCCTTTAGTCACGGGGCCTAGGTGATTTGCATAGTATTTTGCATCCCCTTGCTGGCCGGCCCTGCCAGTAGTAGTTGATTCTGATATTCCCCATCGACATAAAAATATTTTTAAAATAATGCCTTTGACTTATGTCTGGTCAATTCTAAGCTTCTACATTGAATCTCAGGATGATTTTACTTAAACTCGAACTTATACTCAGTTGTTGGAGCTTGGATAATTATTAGAAATTTGATGCCACAAAGCCTGATCTAGCTGGGGAACAAGCAGAATCGAAGATAATTATCCTGAAAGGCAAGCTGATATCTTATAAAACTGAGTTACCTTTTGTATTTTCAAGATGAAAGTTTCCACTTAATCAGTCTTTGAGATTACAATGTTATAAAAGGCACTTAATTAGCCTTTGCGTGGAATGTTATAAGTGGCAATTTCGAAAGCTCCCATGAGACAGAACTTAAAACAGTTAATATAGATCCAGACTCACTTCACGAGACATATGCAAATGGAAGTTGTACATCAAAAATTTAATTCATCCTCGAGTCTTTGCCAATTTAAAAAAAAAAGTTATTGAAATATTTGAAACTGTTCTTTTTCAATCGTTTTATCGCAAAAATTTTGTCAGTTTAGGGTAATAAAATAGCAAAGCGAATACATCGAAATACCGCTCAAACATCCTACATCATAAATTATTTGTTTTCTGATGAACCGAGAATTTAAATCAGGCATTGAAAAAATATCATTTCTAAAAAAATTAATTAATGTGAATAATAATATTCCTATCTTTAGAATAAGACAACTGGATTTGAAATAAATTAGAAGTAGGTTTGGCGTTGAGCCATAAGATATATTAATTTTTGAGTAAATTTTAAAACCACTAATTTATTCATTTGGTAGCTATCTTAGAAATAAACTTTAAATCAAAAATCACTTACCTAATTAATTATTTTTTGAACTAGGACTGAATAGGATTCTTGATCTGAATCAATTTTTTTACCAGAATTTTCAGATTGGGCTTGATTATGTAAGACTGACAACACACCAACATTGATGTTTTCCAAATACACGATGCAATGAATTTCTTGTTGAGGCAAGTTTGCGTAACTTTATTATATACTATACAGTTTGTCTCTGAAGGTTAGAATGTCTAGAAAACCATCTGAAATGCGCTATTTTTTGAATAAAAGAATATTCCTTGTATGTCTGATTGCAAGGAATATTATAACCAAAAAACTGACATCATAAATTCCTCCAACCTGAGTTATATTCCAAAACAATTTAAACAAAATTTTCAACATTTCATTCTTTTCCAATAAGTTTAATCAGTGATGTAACTAGCTAACATGGAATCCTAGGCAAAAGTAAGAAAATTAAAGTCATCATCATCATTGATTATTTTACATTTTGAGATGCTTCACCACTCTAAATAATGCAGTTAGCTGAATCGGAAAAAGATTAGTTAGCTTATAGGAACCAGGGGAATGAACATACTTTTTTATTTGACTTAAATATTTTATTTATTTTTGTACATGCATAGTATTTTAAATTTAATTTAAAAGTCTGATTTGAGCTTCCATTTCAGTAAAAGTATTTGTTACAGTGTTTGCACCAAAGAATATTAAAATAATAATAATACTGCTAAAAACCGCAGCTTCTTTTCCTGTGGAATTCGCCCAATTTTTAAAAGCAAGATCCTGTTTTACACGTGGTGAACAAGGACGGTAAAAAATAACATCAAAGCAATACACAGTATTGATCGGATTACTACATTAATTTGTTTGAGGACAGTAGCAATGTCTATCAGCCTACATAATTATAACAACTTTCTCTTTACCCCTGTCATTTTGCCACTCTATGATACTTTTCCATTTTCGAAATGACATTTCACCAATAATCTTGAGAGTTAGCTATTACAGAGCCAACTATTTTTTGTTCTTTTCTGCAATGGAAGAGGAGGTTATTTCCCAAATTATAAGTTTTTTTTTTCACAATTAATATCTGAAAGAAGAAAAGCAAGTTGATTTCACTTATTTTTGTATCAAATAAAAATAAAAAAAGAATATGTCACTTGTATTTATAAATCACTAAACCCATTGAATTTAGTTCTGTCTGATTCGCCAGATTGAAGAATTTATTGATATAGGCAAAAATGAAAGTGCTAGGTAGGCTCTATAGCTATATCTAATAAGTCAATCACGTCAAGAGTATACAAATGATGAA
>JAPMOQ010020853.1:2977654-3054819 GCA_026543055.1 Argiope trifasciata | reverse complement strand
AACAGTTTTTCGTATTTTGACAATACACTCCTTATCTTAGAAATCTTAGAAATGTTTTTTAAATTTCAAACTAAAAGAGTCTCACTCAAAATGTTTGTGGAAATTCAATGAAAAATTTACCTTATCGGCAGCAGCTAAAAGCTCTTCAGGCATAATGGTTAAATTGTTTGAACGATCTGTATAAATGAAGTGAAGCAATTCTCCGAGGACATCAGGCTCCATGTCAGTTATTTCCACTCGATTCTACATGCGTTAAAAATAAAAGAATATACAGTCATAAAAAGGAAATAAATACGAAAAAAATTATTTAGTAAATTAATGATTCAGTTTCACTTGTAGTTGATTTATATCTGAGTACTCAAGGAGGTTCAACAAATGCGATGCTCAGAAGTTTCTATGTACATAATATCATACTGAAATAGATTCCGAAACAGTCCATTATTCCATGAGATTTCATTAGTAAGAAACTGTAAAAAAATACCTAATTAATGGTACCTTCTCTATAATCGGTTCTCTCCATTGCTTACGAGTTTCGTGTTATGAACTTTTATTTCAACTGAAAATGACTCTTGGTTCTTCTCTTTTTGTTTATAGAAATTTCAAATAATCATTTCGCTGTTTGAATACTACTCAATTTGGAAATAAATGATCATTTATATTTAATCTAAAGCCAAATTTTAATGTTTGCTTTTTTATTTTTTCTTCTTCTAATTGTAAAGACAAAAAAATGTAGTTTTATTATGATTATTTTTTATTTCATTCAGAAATGAAAATGTTCGTAATGCGTTTTATTTAATTACGAGTTGTGAGACAAAAGCAGATATGTAAAAAAATATTTTGGTTTTTATAAACTAATTCTAAGGAGGTTGTCAAAACACTATTGTTTAGCTAAATATGCATCATATAACTTCAAGTAAAACGAGTCCTTTAATAACTGTTTAAACTAGAGATGGTTTTTATTTTCAAAATTCAGTGTTTTTAAATGCAATTATTTCATCCTATTTTGACCATGTCAAAAAGATGAATCAATGAGTTCTATTGAATTTTCCTAATTTTTTTATTACTTAATAATAATATAACTCTTTAAAAATGTTTTTAAAACTAGGGTTTAGAGAAAATACGTTTGTTACGAGGGCAATCCCAAAAGAAAGGTCTATTTTTTGGGGACGTAGAGAAAGTTTTAATACGGTTGTTGGCAACACTGTTGTGAGTGGTGCCTTTTCCGCTACTACATAAGCACACAGGCACTTCTAGAAGCCATTCGAAATGGAGCTCCCGATTAAACGTTACAGCCAAGTGCAAAGTGCGCGCAGTTATTCGATTTTTGAACGCAAAAGGCGTTAAATCGGTTGAAATTCACCGCCTATTGACGGAAGTGTATGGACAGTCGTGCATGGATGTCAAAAACGTTTGCAAGTGGTGTAGAGAGTTTACAGCCGGTCGTACTGAAATTCACGACAAAGAAAGGAGCGGGAGGCCGTCCATTGCCGACGTGACAATCGCGAAAGTTGAGGAACTCATGCGTGAAGATGGGAGGATCACTTTGGATGTTCTCAGTATTTTGGTTCCTGAGGTTTCCAGAAGCACCATCTACAGGATTTTAACGGAAAAGTTGCAATATAGGAAGGCGTGTGCAAGATGGGTGCCGCATATGCTGAGACAGAAGACCATAAACGGCAACGAGTTGATTCTTCCCGCGAATGTCTTCGTCGCTATGGAGACGAAAAGGACAACTTCTTGGACTCAGTTGTCACGGGTGACGAAACCTGGGCATTCCATTTTACACCTGAAACAAAACAGCAGTCACGCGAGTGGCGGCATCCCTCTTCGCCCAAGCCACGAAAATTCAAGCGAACACAATCTGCCGGTAAAGTCATGGCAATTGTGTTTTGGGATAGGAAGGGGGTACTGTTGGTCGACTTTCTGCCTGCTGGGACAACAGTCAACGCTGACAAGTGCTGTGAAACACTGAAGAAACTCAAAAGGGCAATTCAGAACCGGAGAAAAGGGTTGTTGAGCAAGGGTGTAAGCATTCTCCACGACAACGCCCGTCCTCACGTCGCCCGTCAAACCGTCGATCTCCTGCAAAATTTTGGTTGGAACGTCATCACACACCCACCCTACAGTCCGGACATGCACCCAGTGATTTCCACCTGTTCCTTAACTTGAAGGAACATTTGTCTGGACGTCGGTTCTGCTCCGATAATGAGGTGAAAGAGGAGGTTCAACGCTTCCTGAAGGGCATGGCGGCAAGCTGGTATGACATGGGCATTGTAAAACTGCCACAGCGTCTACAAAAATGCATCGACCGAAATGGAGATTATGTTGAAAAATAAAGCATTCTTCAATCTTTAAAGTGATGTAGCAATTATAGAAAATAAACGGTTCTTTGTATATCTAAAAATATAGGAGACCGTTTTTTGGGGATTGCCCTCGTACTTAACGAGTTCTCAAACAAATCTTTTGCGCAACATTGGGGTTAAGCGTGATCTCAATCTATGTCATCAATACTTCCGGCCTTTGGGAGCTTAATTTTACTACACTAAAGTAACCCAGAGAATGTATAATTTTTTTAAATATAAATTACCTGTCTTCTTTTAAAATTGTTTTGTAGTTATAATCTAAAATAACCAATAAAAAGGCCGACAAATTTTTTTGCTATACCATAAAGTCCTATCATAATTTTTAATTGCTGGTGGAGTAAATTTTTTTGTCATTGGAATACCTGGATCCAAATTGGTTGGTTCGAATTAGATCTGTGCCGATTTTCAAATTATCGGGAAAAAATAAAACATCTTCCATATTTTTGAAAAATCAATTCACCGATATCAATTTTCGAAAGAAAAATCGATTTATTGATATTTTGACCGTGAATCATGATTCACAATGCAGTAAATCGATATTCACAACTAATTTTCGTTTTACATGTTTAAAGAGAATTTTATTTCTAATTTTTATTATTTGTGTCTATTCCACCTATCAAAAATAAAAACAGTATATAATTTGTTGAAAATTTAAGTGCTTATTTTTGCCACCCTTCAATATTGTTATTTTTCGGACATAATTTTTTAAATATATCTACAAATACTGTCCTGTTTTAATATATAAATAATGCATGCTTTAGGCATGTTATTTTGGAAAATTAGTTTCGTTTCCAAAACTAAAAGTTTTCACTAACAGATTTTTATTAACATATAATAAAAGAATAATGCATCTTTTATTTCCAGATATAATTATAATTCATGAAAATTTGGCATGCGTTATTTATTTTAAATAAAGGAAATACCTTCTTATTGTAAGGCAGTTTTATAATAATTTTAATGCCTTAATGCTAAGTTTAAAAATCATAAAAATAAATGGTCTAATTTTTTGTTCGGAAACAAATGCAAAACATTATTTAATTTTAAGTAGATTTTATAGCATGTACCTAATTAATTAAGATATTTAGATCTAATTAAGATATTAAGTAGCAATTATTAATGTTATTAAAACATATTTAAATTTGAAATTCAAAAGCAGATATGTTTACCGAAATATTCGAACGTTGACATCATTTTCAATGCAACTTTTTTAATTATTTTTATACGATATTTAGAATTCTAATTTTGGCAGTGCAATTCAAAAATTTACTAACTTACAGACATTGCCAAATACAAAGCTATATTTGTTATAAAATTCGATTTAAATGCAAGACTGTTTTTTGAGTGTGGGGACTTTTTTAATGATTTTTCAAAGACTGAAAACTCAATACATTATAATAATTTTTCAGAAACAGTTTTACTGTCAAAATTGGTATTTTTTCTATCTTTGTATTGTGGTAAAGCAATCTTTTAGGTACTTTGGATTTGCTGAGAAAACAAAGCCTTTAACCCAATAAATAATTGTTATTAAATAAACTTCAAATCAAAACTTCATCACTTCACTTCAAATCCTTTAGAAGGAATACAAATATTAGGTCTTACACCCAGATAATTTCACTCTTAACAATGAAATATAATCGAGATTTAAAGAGTGATTGTTGCACTGAAAATTAGATTTGCTCAGAATTAGTATTGCTGATAACCTAAGTATTTTATATTTAAAATGCAAACAAGCAGCGCAACACTGAAATTTCCTTAGCTCATTGGAGTTAAATAGTAAATGTATGAAGCTGTATGTGATTTCATCAATCTAGAGAAAAAAAATGCTTCTCTACAATAATAAATACAATCAAGGGAGAATGATATTAGTGTCTTTAACACAAGACAGAATTACAAAGGGAAAGCTTAATCGTCAGCCAAAAAATTCTTTCGACACATATATCATGTTATTCTAACACAGTGAATTTATATAAATGGTAACAAAACATGTGAATTAAAACTTTATGTAAACGCCCTTTTGGTGAATGGAAATCCCTTCCCTTCTGCCTGAAGGAACACAAAAATGGACAATAGAAAATAAACCAACACCTACTAAACCGCTAATAAATGGACTTGATTGAACTTCCGATAATCTTGTTCGAACTGCCGACAGTTATGGAGATTTCGATAATCATGACCTTTTGATAACTATACAATTTTCGCTAATTGAGTTTTTGATAATGGCCAAATTTCCCCGAAAATCGAGAATCTGTTGTGTAAATATTTTACGATTGGATTTAAAGGCATTGTTTTATCAGTGTTTTCTTTCTTTTTTTAAAAACCGCATGTTTTTCTGTAGTATGCACATTTATATATCTAATAATGTCTAATATTTTTAATTTTATATTTTAAGCTATTGGTCTGTTCCAGTTTCATAATATATTTTTATTAAATTACTTAATTTTACATTTAAAATAAATATTATTTTTAAAGGATAATTGCTCTGATTTATTTCATTTTACTTTACTGAAACTATATACTATTCCTTTTTTGTAATATATATATATAATGAAATATTTTCATTATATATATATTTTATAATGAAAAAATTCAAAATTTTGAAAAATTTCAAAATATATATAATAAATATTTTGAAATTGTAAAATAATGTATACTATTCCTTTATCCACGCAGTTTCAAAATGGTTTTTTAGGCTCCTTTTTTATATAAAAGTACATTAATTTATTCATTATTTTCAAATATATAGTATTTTGAGTTTTGAAAATTCTTGCGCTCAATTGACTAAAATGTTTTTTTTTCTGGATTTTGTCTTCTCTTTTTTATACAAATATTTTCTGAGCGATACGTTTTCAATCTATAAATGTCTTTTATATAATCACTTATTATTTTTCCCCTTCATATAAATTTTTCATTAAATCGTTCTGGAGTTTCATACTTCGCCAAACTTTGGATAGAATAACCAAGAATGATTTTGATATTTCGAATAATACCATTCTATTTGAGTGTTGATCACTTATTGTTGAGTATATATCAATGGTAATATTGACGCATTGAAAAGAAACAAACGGGTCTCCATTTGCCAAATGGTTGTAACACTGGTCTCGTGGTCAAGAGATCGGGAGTTCGAATTCCGGTAGATTCAAAATTTGTGCACGTATTTTTCCTTGATTTATTTCTCCTTTATTTCGTGTTCCAGAAGATTCTGGAAATTTTTTTAGTTTACCAGATAAATGCTCTGGACTTTTCTTAATGTCTCCAGAAAGTATTCTGGAACTTTCCTTGCTCGTATGAAAGCTGAAGATTTCGAGTCACAGTGTTCTCAGCTCAGAGTTGAATTAATAAGTTGGTTTAAATCTACTCCCTGTGTGTTTAGTTCTATCTACGTGTCATTCTTTGGTATTCTTTGGTGGAGGCGCTAGGTACAATTCCAGTCAGTGTGGAAACGGATTTACGAAGAAGCAATCGCCTTAAAGATAATGACCCAGAATTTAGGCTTTATAATCCACCACCCAGAAAGACAAGGATAATGCCAGAAAAACAGGAAACTAAACCAATCATCCTGACACCAGCCCATCCTCAATACAGGAATCCATCTATATTTAAAAGAGACGTGGTACAAGACCCAAACAAATGGCTTAAGGAATATGACAATGTATCGTAATTAAACAGATGGGATGGCATGACTTGTCTCGCAAACGTGTTCTTCCTGGATGCCACAGCGAAGCAATGGTTCGAAAATTAGGAAGATAAATTGACTTCCTGGGATGTTTTCAAATCAAATTTAAAAGAGGCATTTGGAGAAGCACAGCACGATGTAAAGAAGGCAGAAGATGATCTAAAGTACAGAGCTAAAAAATCTGGCGAAAGTACGCAGTCGTACATCCAAAGCGTGTTGGGATTATGCCATCAAGTCAAACCACATATGTCAGAAGAAGAGAAAGTGTCTCATCCGATGAAATGAGTCGCCGAAGATGTTTACTAGACACTACTGACAAAAGAAATTACCACTACAGAGGAATTATTAAATAGTGCAGAGAAATCGAAGCGATGCAGAAAAGGAGGATCCGGGGTAGGAAATTTGAAAGGCCCCCAAATGTCGTATCAATGGCTGCAATTGACCAAAACCAAATATGGTATCACTAGTATGTCAAAGAGTGCGAGAGGAGGTTCAGTGCCTCATATCTCCGGTAGTCGATCCCAACCTCCAAGGTGGTAAGGTCTCGGCTTCGGAACCGGAGTGTTTCAGGTTCGAGACTAGATTCCACCGAAGAACCGTCGTGTGAGGGGGTCTCTTGCACGTTAAATCTGTCAGACCAAACGTCTTCCCGCTGGTGTGGTGTGGAGAGGGGGGGGGGTGCCTGTTCAGGTGTCGTCCTCGTCATCTGACCGTGGTTCAAAATTACGAGGTTCTTTCCAAAATAGCCCTAGTGTTGCGTTACAACGGGACGTTAATATAACTAAACTAAAAACTCCAAGACCAAGGGATTGTTCGAGAGGAAGTGAAAAATACTTTGGCTTCTTTGTCACCGACAACACCAGAGTGGACAAAGGTCAAACTAAGACACTGTCCTTCCTACGCCACCGTTGCCAGACAACCTACGTCTGTAGCACAGCAACTACAGAAGAAGACAGATGTCTGGTGCACCCCTGATAGAAGACCCGTCTGTTTCCATTTTGGCCGCTCTGGCTATGTCATTCGATACTAAAGAGATCGCAAAGCTCTTTTTGTTGCATATCGAGCTAATAGGAGAGATTTCGGCCGTCAGCCACCGAATGATGCCGACGAATACAGCCGATCAGCAGCCCGAAGTTTGTCGCCCACCCCATCACGAGGACGATCGCCGACATGCCGCTGTAGATCTTCGTTGACATACAGAAGATCCAGTAAATCTCCTAGCCAGAGAAATGAGAAAAACTAGGCGGTGCGATCTTCTTTGGAGGTGAGGTCGCTACTGACAAAAATCCTCAGGTTGCAGCAAAGATGTCGGGAAACAACATCGTCGACAATGAGCCAGTACCTGCTCTTGGGAACTCCGGAGCTTCATTTTCTGTTATACCTGAGAAGTATCGTCGCTTTTTGAAGAAAATTATGTTTACAACAACTAATAATGTTCTTTTAAAAGTCGCCGATGGAAATTGCGTGAGACCAGAGGGAAATCAATGACCGACCTCAAGCGTTTGAATTTATTGTTTTGCCACAATGCAGTCACGATATCTTCATCGGTTGGGAGTTTTTGGACGCTTCTGCTGCTGCTATAGATTGTGGCCGTTCGGAGCTCTTGTTTCAAAACATCATTCGAGAGCTCCAACTCCAGATTCCAGCTGTTTATTCATGATGGAAAACTATACAGTACCTTCTCGTTCTATCAGAAAGATCCCCGTTCTAGGAGGTAAGAACCATCAAGCTACCGAAGTAATAGTGGGAGGAAATAGGATGCTTCTCTTGAACAAGGAAGTTGCCATTCCTTCTATTATAGTTACGCTTCTTGATGGTAAAGCCGAACTATGGGTTTCCAACGGACAAGGGGAGCCTCAGATCATCCCTAAAGACACGTGCATCGAGTATGCCGAACCTTTACGCAAAGATTGCGTAAATACCAAAAAACGAAGGATTGCTTTATTCCACGACCACTTCAAAGGTAAAGTTGGATGTCATCGACTATATTAAGATGATAGCTATGGATCTGAGGATAGACGAAAAAGGAAGGGTGTTTCCAGGAAGGATTTACTCCAGAAGTTTTCAGAAATTTTCAATCAAGAAAAGACTTTCAAGAAAGGAAGTCAACTCAATGTTAAACACAAAATAAACACATGAGATCACTTACCTATCAGTCAAAGAGCTTACAGAGTGTCCCCATCTGAGCGCCACATTATCAGTGGGAGGTAACCAAAATGCTAGAAAGAGATATCATTCAACCATCAGAAAGCCCATGGTCATTTACAGTCGTCTTGGTGAGGAAAAAAGATGGAAGCTGGGGTTTTTGCGTTGATTACCAACGACTCAACAAAATTACTAAGAAAGACTTGTGTCCAGTGCCACGTATTGATGATTGGATTACCTAAAAGGTGCAAAATATTTTTCGTCTATGGATCTATACTCCGGTTATTGGCAAATAGCAGTCGATAAAGCTGATCGTGAGAAAACAGTTTTTGTAACACCTGAGGAATTGTACGAGTTTAAAGTGATGCCATTCGGCTTATGCAACGTTCCTGCATCCTTTAAAATGATAATCGGTAATCTTCTGCGACATTTAAAATGGACATTGTGCATTTCCTACTTAGATGACATTGTGGTGTTCTCGGAAACATTCGATGAACATCTTCAGAAATTGAATACCGTTCTTCAGTGTATACAGAATGTAGGCTTATCTTTAATCAAAAAAAATATATATATAACTTTGGGGACAAGAGATAAAGATCTTGGGACACCTAGAATCTAGTTATGGCGTACGACCGGACCCAGAAAAAGTAAAGACCGTGAGTAACTTCTTCATACCTAGGAATATCCATGACGTAAGAAGCTTTCTTGGTCTTTGCTCTTACTATTACCGATTTATAAAGGAGTTTGCCATAAACCTGAACCGCTACAGCTGCTACTGAAGAGGGATACAAAATTTGGGAACCTGAATAATTGGAGCTTTTAATAACTTAAAGAAAGATCTTGCATCCGATTCTGTCTTAAGCCTTCATGACGAAAATGCACCGACGGAACTTCACGCCGACGAGTGGATACGGAATGGCGCAGTATTAAGCCAAATCTTTCGCCTTAGGGGGGAGGAGAAAATAGTTGATTATGTATCACGTACTCTGAAGAAGGCTGAAAGGAACTATTCCAAAACCGAAAGAGAATGCCTTGCAGCCATATGGGCTATAACTAAGTTTCGACCATATCTCTTTGGAAATGATTTCAAGATCGTCACTGACCATCATACCCTTTGCTGGCTCACCGGACTGAAAGATCCCTCTGGAAGACTCACTAGATGGGCCCTCTGACTCCAAGAATACGACGTATCAGTGGTGTATAAAAGTGAAAGAAAACACAAAGACGCAGATAGTCTGTCCAGAAACCCATTAAAAGTCGATGCGTCATGGTCTGGGGACTCCACAGGTACCACTTTATTCCCTAATCTCTCAGAAGAAGAGATGAAAGATCCGGATTTTGGATAATAATAATAGACCAACAAAGTACCGATGCAAGCAGGCTGGGAAACTTTCAGTTAGTTGAAGTTGTCTATAAGAAGAATTTTGATCAACCCGGAATTAAATTTCTACTAGTGATTCCGAAGCATTTACGGCTCAGTATTCTAGAATCTCTTCATGATGACCCTACAGCCGGACATCTAAGATTTATCAGGACGTATGATAAAAAAGAAGGCGATTTCATTGTCCAGGCTTGTACAGAAATGTTCGAAGATATATGATGCACGAAGATATATATGCCAAAGGAGAAAATTTATTCCGCAGAAGCCACCAAGTCATTTCGTGCCTATTCTACTAGTTGCCGCTCCTTTCCATGGCATCAAAATCGACCTGCTAGGACGATTTTCAAAATCTGATGACGGCAACAAACGGATTGTAGTGTGCACTGATTATTTGACACTGTATGCAGTAGCCAAAGCCTTACCGACGGAGGAAGCTACACAAGTCACCAAATTCCTGGTAAAGGACATAATCCTGAAGCATGGAACATCACGAGTTATCATTAGACCGTGGTCAAGTTTTCCAGTCCCAGCTGATATCAGATATTGTGCAACATCCCTCATAGAATGACAACAGCCTATCCGCAAAAAAAGGGTCTTAGAGAGCGATTTAAAATAGCGCTAGCAGATATGCTTTCTATGTGTGTTGATGCCGAACAGAAGAACTGGGACCAGATATTGCTATTCATCACATTCGCCTACAAAACTGCCAAACGCGACAAGACAAGTTTTACGCCCTTCTACTTACTACACGGACGAGAAGCTGAAACACCTTTGAATACGATGTTTCCCCTCTGCCCCAAAGAGTTCGGCCAAGAAGACTCTTATGTTACTCATCTGATTAATAAGGCAGAAGAATCGGTGCAATTAGTTTGTGCACTAACTCTCGAGGCTCAGCAGAAAGATCGTCGGCATTATGACTCCAAACATCGGATGGTCGCATAAGAAATAGAGTTCTGGCGTAGATTTTTACTCCAGTTCAAAAAATAGGGCTTTACGAGAAACTCCTCTTCGGCCCTTATCAAGTTTTGAGAAAGTTGTCCGACGTCATATATGAAGTATCCGATTTCGACCCTAATTCAAGAAGGCAGAAACCGAAGGAAGTTGTCCACGTCTTCTTCATAAGCATGTAGCCATATCATGATACAGAAGAACAAGATGACCAACATTCTGATGAAAGCATGGAAGTTTCGGAAAGAGACATCTCTCAACAGATTACTCCTCGACAGATGACAAATTATACTGGCCCTGTGACTCGATCAAAAACTAGAGCCACAACATTAAATGCCATAACATCGAGACGCTGTTCTTCTAAGGAGATAGCAATGCTGCATTGAAAAGAAACAATTGAGTCTCCATAGCCGAATGATTGTAACACTGATCTCGTAGTCAAGAGATCGGTAGTCCAAATCCCGGTAGATTCAAAATTTGTGTACGTATGTTTCCTAGATTTTTTTCTCCTTTATTTCATGTTCCAGAAGATTCTGAACCTTTCTTTAGTTTATCAGATAAATGCTCTGGACTTTTCTTACTGTCTTTAGAAAAGTATTCTGGAAATTTCCTTGCTGGTATAAAAGCTGAAGAATTCGTCATAGTGTTTTTAATTCAGAGTTGAGTCGATAAATTGTTTTAACTCTACTGCCTGTGTATTCTTAAGTTCTATCTACGTGACAATATATAGTGGCCTATTTTTTTCATTGAAATATTGCTTCATAAATGAACGAATACCGCAAAACCTTATTTAAAATTTTTAACGTCAACGTATTCCTTTATTCTTCGACTAAATAAACTTAAAATCCATAATATTAGTTTTTCATACTTTAAGCATTTCGGAATTACTATTTTCCGTCATTTTGATTTTAGTAATATCAAATTGATAATAGCCTCTTAACGTTTAACTATCCAATTTGCCTGTTATGAAAATTCTAGTTCATAATAAATTAAATCTATAACTAATACTTTTAAAATAAGAATAAATAACTATGTTATTCATATACAGAATACTTTTTTCCAAGACAGTACATATCAGACTTTGGATTCGAGTGTTATTAAAACTATTAAGGTTTACCTATTAAAGGGATTATTAAGCTATCTTTTTTCTTATGAAGAATGAAATAAATTGTCATTTTCTAAAGCAGCAATAAAGAAGGAAAAATTTTTAACAA
The DNA here is from genome assembly GCA_026543055.1 of Argiope trifasciata. Taxonomy (NCBI): domain Eukaryota; kingdom Metazoa; phylum Arthropoda; class Arachnida; order Araneae; family Araneidae; genus Argiope; species Argiope trifasciata. The sequence goes on along the minus strand of JAPMOQ010020853.1, from coordinate 3,043,095 downwards.
TTGCTATGTTATTGAAAAAACAGTACATGATAAATTGTAAAAGGTAGGCATTACATTGACATTGACAAGCTTTATTGGAGGTTATTTTTTAAAACAATCATTTCTAATTATTGTTATTGAAAAAAGAAAAATACAAAAAGTAAGAATATTTATGTTATATAAGACAGAAATTCATTTATTTCAAGCCACTCTGATCAATAAGTACGCTAAAAAACTATATACATGGCGGTTGGAATTAAACTTCCTCTATAAACAGCATCCAACAATGCAAAAGGGTGAACGGATTGCGACGAAATTTGGTATATAAACTACATGCAAGATGCGTTCGCGGGATTTCTAATTTTTTTTTGTTCCAAAATGTTCACCAGAGGACGTTTTCTCGGAAAAACATTATATTTAACACAAAAATTGACCTATTACAGAAATAATTTAAACAATTCAGAATAAGAATTATGAGCAATAAAATGTAAAACCTGGAAAAGATGTTAGAAGAGGAAGATTTATGCAAAACAGGTACGTATGCAGACTTGTCATGCTTTATATCGACGTTTCCGATAGTAATGATGACGGTATCTTTAGTCGAACGTGCGTTATTGGTGAAGCTATTTTATGAAAACAAGGAGAATGCTTCTGCTGCAGTTCGCGAATTTTGTCGTGTAAAGAATCTACATTATGGACCAATGTCTTCTAAATGTATCCGGGCCATGATTAAGAGATTTGAAAAGACGGGGGACATTAGGAGTTCAACCTGGAAGAGGCCATAAACCTGTGACACCAGTACTTGCTGACGCCGTCAAGACAGCTGGTGCCGCACAGACAGACATCAGAGTTTGGAAGCAGTAGTGCGCGTGGAATTTCTTCTTTAATTCTTACTGTACCATCCGAAAAGTGTTCAAAAATATAACACACTTCTTCCCATACAAGATCCACCATACACAAGAGAGCTGCTTAATAGGGATAAGCCACATCTTTCATTTACAATAAGTTTTCTCAACAGAATGAATGTTGATCTGTCATGGCCTTGGAATATTCTGACCCATTTCTACCTCAATGGGATAGTACAAACACAGAATTGCCGCATTTGTGCTAAGGAGATTCTATGGACTCTGAAAATCCTCTACATTTTCCAAAGGCGACTGTCTGGTATGGATTCACGTTGACATTCATCCTTGGGCCATTCTTTTTTAAGTAAATAACTGTACGTGATCCTATCACATGTTCCGTTATGGGCCGTCGGTACAATGACATGCTGCAGGCGTTTGTTTTGTCGTAACTACAGCAAAGGCAGGTCCTTAAATCGACCATTTTCATACAGGATGATAAGGCCTCACATATCCACGATTTCGTGAAAATGCTATTGCTCCAACACTTCATAGAGGAATATGTTAGTCGATTCTTTCGCAATGACTGTACGATTTCTGGTTATGAGGCCACTTAAAATATCTGATGAATGTTGAAGGTGTTACGACGCTGAATGACTTAAAGAAATACACAATGCTTCATGTGCTAAGCATCACAACTGATCAGTTACTATCTGTGGTTGAACACACTGTCCATCGATTTAAAATTTTGCAAGTGAATGATGGTGGTCACATGAATCATCCTAGATCGTCCTGTACACGATTGATAACTGCTACTATTGTGAAATTTCGTCCTAATCTCTTCTTGTTTCTGCAAACTTAACAGTTTTTTTTCTGCGAACAGTATAGTGTTATTTTTTCCTTATCTTTACTTAATGTGTTTCGATAACAAGGCGATCAGAAACTAATCAATAAATGATAATATTGTTTCTGTATACCGTTTCGGTAGTTTATTGTATTAAATGTTGTGTTCTGGAAAAAGTGTCCTCTGGTGGACATTTTAAAACTACATTTTTTTCCACAAAATTCCACGAGCGCATCTGGAGTATAGACTATATACTAAATTTCGTTGCAATCTATTCACGCGTAGTAGGTAGCTGTTTGTAGTGGAAGCGTAATTATAACCGCTCTGTATAAATTATAATAGCAATAATAAATAATGAATATCGATATCTATATATGTTGGACGATATATCACGATGATGAAGCGCAATCATCGCCCATTCTTAATACAAAATTCTTTTTGTCATAAAAGGCCACGGTTCATTCATATAAGGGTTACTTTTACATATATAAACTAAAAGTATTGTAATCATTAAAAAAAATCGTCTCTCAGTTTTCATGAGTCTCCACATATGAGATATTTCTGAATTCTAAAAAAAAATCCTTTTTGATATGTCTGACGATCGATTGATCTGAATTCAAGATAACTCATAAAAACAGGAAGCTAGATGGGTGACATTAGATTTGTAGATTTTACATGAAAATTGTATATTCTTATCATGCTATAGATAAAAAGAGTCAATGGTAAATCTTGTCTGTGTGGAAATGATAATTCAAAAACGCAGAGTACAGTAACAATGTAATTTAGAAAAATCAGAAATGCAGATATCAAATTTTGGTCCAAATGAACAGTTTGATGATCAGTATATTAGCATGTAAATGGTAGTCATAAATTAAAATTATAACGAATTAGATACATAAAAATATTATAGACATATGCGAAAGTTCGGTTTCAGTCGGACAAATAAAAGGCGTCCAGAATTCTTATTCCTTTTTCATCACTATTTCATTAGCTACATTTATTTCAATTACCGTGAAATGTGCGCTGTGTACAACTTTAGTGTTTAACTGATAAAATATTTCACTATCAAGTTAAGTATTCTCAATGTGATTGCGTTATGTGACAGTGTAATGATAATTCATCCAGCTCATTTACCATTGCCTTCAAAGAAAGTCTTCGTCATATCCAAATAAATCAACAAACAAGGAAAGATATTAGATGTTTACAGGTAGAGCGCACATTTTATGCATTTCAATAAATTTACCGATTAACTTTCGATTGTGCATGAACATCCGCAATCCACTGATGATGAAAGAAATTGTTGAAGATCTAAAAACTTAACATGCTTCACAATGTGTGGCGTGAAATAGGTTATTGCATGAATGTTATCAGCGTTGATTAAATGTTGCCACATTGTGTAAATAGGAAGCACACAAAACTTCCCTCTGTGTTTTACCAGGAAGTGATAGATATTTGTAATAATTTTTAATTATCTATTTCTTGTTCTTGTGAACATGTTTAAAAATTCTTTTTTTTTTCCATACTTTGTAAGCATTAGAGATTTGATTTCATCAACTTTACAAGGTTTATTCAATTGTGGAATGCGCTCGATGCTATGATTAACACCCTAGCCCAGGGATGGGGAAACTACGGACCGCGGGCCAACTCCGGCCCGCCGGAAGGTTCTATCCGGCCCGCGGATAGACTTTTAATTTGCCGGTCAGAGGCAAATTAAAAGAAATATTCATATATTATATATCCATCTCCTTTTCTACTTTGTTTGAATATTATATTTTTTCTTCCTTTTTTTCAAAGAGCTGGTAATCTGTTTACATTCTCTATTTTTGTTCTGCAAAACATAAATCGAAGGAAATAGCAAACGCAGGCAGTTTTCAATCGGTAAAGTGTTAAAAGCGGAAGTTATTTGTTAGTTATAGCTGTAGATTGGCGCCAACAAGCTTTATCTTTTTCTTGTGGAGCAGACGTATGGAAATTCAATATATTCAAGCAGAATTGGATAATTTTACCATGCCATTCAACGTAAATTGTGAAGCAGTGAGGTTAGATTTGCAGCTTGAATTAATTGAGTTGCAATCTAACAATCATCTCAAGCAATTGTTTCTAAATATGCCAAAGTTAGAGTTTTACAAATCATTATCGAAAGTAAGTTTCCCAAATTTAATATCTCATGCCCAGAAAATCAGTGCTATGTTTGCTTCATCTTAGATATGTGAGCAAGTGTTTTCAACTAGGAACCTTAGAAAGAATTATTTCAGAAGTAGACTGACAGATGAGCATTTAGCCTCGTTCCTTAGAATCAGTACATCTCAAATCGAACCTCAACATAAGGAACTTTTAAAAATGAAATCGCAATTTCATTCATCTCATTAATATATTAAATTGTAATACTTGTATATTGTTTTTAAAATTTTAGAAAAATTCATCTTGGCCCGCCAAACTTTATTTTTTCAATTTTTGGCCCGCGATCGAAAAAGTTTCCCCATCCCTGCCCTAGCCTGTAAAGTTCATTCTGAAATGTGGCTGTTTTCAAAACATCCCTTTGTGCAATTTTACTGTTTCCCTTACTAAAAGCAACAACTCATTCAATTTGAGAAGTCTATTAAACTACATGAATCAAAATTAATTGGAGTATTAACTTTTCATTCATTTTTTTCAATACTATTAATTGAAAGTAATCTGAATTTGAGGTTTAACAATTAAATACATAACATCTAGTTTTCAACTAATTCTGATTCATCGGTTCATATCTTAAAACTAGACAGTAGTGCAATCCATCTATCTGATGTAGATAGATAGTACAGATGCAAAATAGACTGCGGGGCAATGTTATCACCATTAGAAGAATGGAAAATAATAATAATCAATAATAAATAACAAAATTAAAAAAAAAAAAAAACTAATTTCCTTTATTTTTTTCGTAGTTTGTTTTTGAATTCGCACAGACATTGTCTGAATAGATCTTAACTATTTCAAAATAAAATAATAAGAAATGAAAATGTAAGCTAACCTGTTTCTTCTCTGTCATATCATGTTCAAACATTGCTGCAAACACTGGACTTCGAGCTGTAAATGATACCATTGGTATAATGTATTCAACAAATTAATTTAAAAAAAAAATAGTTTGAAGAAAAAACAAAACATTTCTTTAACTCCTTTATAGTAATTCTTTTGCTTTAGTCTGGAAGGAGGTTCTAAACTTTTTACCTGCTTTTATTTATCTTGGCTTTTTTCATGTTTGTAAAGATGGAATTCTGTGTCATTCACTCATTTCCATACGCTCTAGAAATTTCCAATTTTCTATTATCGTGTGTTTTCTGTAATATTAATTATTTTAATATTTTCAGAAGTTAACTATCAGATACATTTATGCCACATGAGTGACACGGATTTCTAGTGAATTTTAAAGAAACTTATTTCCATCTGTTATAAATAATTAATCATAAATTATAGACGAAAAAAAAAATAGAACAGAATTAAAAATTAAAAAATTTATGTTTTTTAGTTCAGTGATAACTAGGGTTTTAAAAAGTGCTTTTATTAAATTTATTTTCATTTGAAGGCACAAGATTTCAAGGGAATTATTGTTCAAATCAGGGAAGGAAATCATTCATAATTATATATCTAATTCAAATCGACTATTTTAAACTGTTAATTTAATCAATGCAACTGTTAATTTAATCAATTGATGGTTAATTTTCCAATTCCCATACACCTAGGACTGATGAAACTGTTCGATTCTCCACCGACTGATGTAGAATGTATTTATCCTTAATTGACAGCCTATGAAATAAGTTTACAGATAAAATAATGCTTCTCTGAGTTAGTTTAACCATTTCAATCTGCTTAAAAACAAAACACACACACACACAAAAAAAACCAACAAATAAATATCCGGCAAGAAATGAATGAACTTGCGGGATATAAAAAAAGCTATTAATAATTTTGAAGAGTTACAAATTTAAGAGTTTTTATCCTTGTTATATTTCAGATGTGTGAAAAGGTTTTAGAAGAGACCTACAGAAAAGTCCACCATTTTAACATGGGAACATAATGTGTACGAGCTAGAAGTGCCGCTGATTTCATTTTTCAACTGAAATGTCGTTTACCAGTCATTCTACTTGCTAGAGCTTCTTTGTTCTGTTTTGAGAAAGGTCTTTAGAATTTGGAAGATAATGATAGGTAATCAATTTTATAAATTTATAACCATTCTTTATTGAATTATCAACATAATATGATATTTCACAGAATACACAAAGTATCACAATGCTTCAAAAGACTATATATACCATTACGTATAAACTAAAATTAAGTCATTTTTGTACGAAAATAAGCAAAGAAACACTGGATCTGCTACACAGTATAATAATGAAAGAAAGTGCTGTGAAAATTTACCTGAAAGAATTGCTTTGTGTGCGAAAAATTCATAACCATTGACACTTAGAGTGACATCACTAAACTTTTTCTCTCTAAATAATGCCCCCATATCTTTGGATAATTGACATTCAGGAACTTTGAACTGGATGGCGCATGTTTGACCAGAAATATTTACAGAATCAGTAGCTGCACTAACCTGAAATCAGAGCATGGACTCATTATTTACTTACTTACTATTTGAATGAAGTAAATTTTGCGCTCAAATAATGTGAAACATACTTCACAAAACAGCGTTAGTTTGTCATCAGGGAGCAAGCCATTTTTTTCATCCATGAGATAATCCCTTCGAATGAATTTCTTGAAACCCCAATCTTTGCTCTGGGCAAATGTGTAAGCTCTTTGACTTTCTAAAAGCAATGAAATTTTATGTTAAGGAAATATGTAGTACACATACAATAAAGACAAGTAATTATAAACGAGTAAATATGAATTTTGCTCATTTCGTATTAATTTTTTAAAAATATTTTATGTCGCAAAGAATTTCAGCATGCTAAAATCTAATTACGTAATTGCATATAGGGCCACTGATTTGAATACAAGATTTAACCGCTTCATTTTTATTCCACTGGGTCCCACAAGTATCTTTTGAAAACTTACAAGTTAATATTGAATCATTTATAGATGTGTGGCTTTGACAACAGAAGCTCGTATAACTCAAACGTATTCTACTAGTGGAATTGACAACACCAGCTAGATTATTATTATTATTTAGAATAACTGGTTGATGGAATATTGTAAATGTTGTCATTTTCTATTTAATTTTGCTGCAGTTGAAACTTTGAATTTAGCTGATCATGGATGTGTATCGCATATTATTTCACTGAGTATTTAATGGACTTTAGGAATTATTAATTAAATATACATTTTGTTAATGGATGAAGCTGTGTGTTTATTCTCCATCACCACCGCTGTGCATAAAGCCACCCGCTGACTCGAGTGACGGCCGCTCTAGTTTTCCAGATGAAAGGAGCATGGCTTTGTGCACTTCGTCGCACGTTCCTTGAAACGTCGGACATAAGGTACCAACAGTGTTTGAGGAGTTTTTGCTGAACAAGCGGCGTCGAAAACGCTCACCTGAGGTAGAACGTTCACGTGTTTTCAAGCGAGACAGACGAGACGAAATATTCATAAGCATGGTTTTCAGTTCCGTATCTCCCGGTCCGATTGCTTGAATCGACGGTGTAATACAAGTCTACCATCTGAGCTAACTTTTACACTCCATCATTAGAGATAGCAACAGTCTGCTGTACGTTAGTTAGAAGACGCTGCAGAAAAAATGATTTAAGCAAATTGTCGGAAATTCGGTTTCCAGCCTTGCTTCTCATCTCTAATAAAAGAAGCTTGCGATCACCGAGTGAGTGCATTCCAGAAGTGAGGTCTCGGAGTATTGTTCTTCACTGTCGGTGTATTGCGAACATAGCTGGATTCTGAGCGCAGTGTACGGATCTTCTGCCAGTAATTTTAAAACAACATCACTCACAATAACTAGTTTTTCAAGCTGTATAGCGGAGACAACATGGTGAAATTTCGTAATCACCATGGTGATTTCAGGTAGCTTAAATTGGCCGAACCAAATTCCAGTACAGGAGGAGGAGGACATTCCTAAAACGGCTGTTTCTACATCATTTGAACTGTTCTATATGCCATTTGGTCCATCTAATGTGTTCCAAAGACTTATTCATCATGTCTTGAGTGGCATGGACTTTTCTGTGCCATATTTCGACGACGTCACATCAAAAGCAACAACCAGCATTTCAAACACCTGAAGAAAGTATTCCGGCGCTTGCAAGAGTACGGCGTGGGGTTAAATGCATTCACGTGTGTCCTGGGGAAATCATCTGTGAAATTCCTGGGCCACCTTGTCACACCTGATGGCATTCTCCCATTCCCAGGAAAGGTATAAGTTATTACGGAGTTCCCTAAACCAAGTACTGTGAAAGAATTCTGGAGATTCCTGGCACATATTTATTTCCATAGGTGGTTCGTGCCACATGCAGCTAGAATGAAAGAGGCTCTGAATGCCTACTTAAAGGGATCAAGAAGAATGGCGAAACACCAATCCTCTGGACGGTGGAAGCCAGAAGTGGATTTGAAAGGTGGAAACGAGATTTGAGGGAGGCTTTGGTTTTGCTGCACCCTTTTGATAGTGCCAGCCTCACTATAGTATCGGATGCCTCAGACAATACCGTGGGTGCTGCTCTCCAACATAAGGTTAATACTGGATGGCAACCCCTTGCATTTTATTCCAAATCATTTTCTCCTCCCCAACAGAAATACAGTGCGTACGGTAGAGAGCTTCTACGGCCATTAATTATTTTCGGCTCTGGCTTCATGGCAATTAAATAATATCATCATATGGTGGAATGTCAAAATTTCATTCTATTTATAGAAACACAAACCTTTGACATTTGCCTTTCAGCAAAAAGAAGACAAATGCTTACATCGACAGCTGAGGCAACTAGATTTCATTGGCCAATTCACAACTGACATCCGTCACTTAAAAGGAGCTGCCAATGTTCTTGCGCTTTCCCACCAGGCTCCTGTGGCTGTTACTGGCTTATTAAGATATCAGTACAGACATTTTACATTAATCATAGGGTATTTATAAGCATCTCAAGAGTTCAATGAACAGAAATTTTCTAAAGATTATACAAGGGGCTGTGAAGAGACCCAGTTCTTCAGAGTTCTTGAGTTCACTGTCCGAGTTGAGGCCCGTTCCTTTCAGATGTTTTTTCAGGGGATCAAACACATGAAAATCGCAGGGAGACATGACCGAGCGGTAGGGAGGATTTTTGATCTGCTCCCATTTTGACTTGGCCGTTTCATGAGTGGAACCCTGGAGACGTGTGGACTCGCGTTATCATGGAGCAGAGCTCCACCCTCCATGAGTAGCCCCGGTGTTTTGTTCTTGATGGACCTGCGTAGTCTTCGGAGTGTCACACACACACACAGTACATATCGGAGTTAATGGTTGAAATGTGAACGCCATCCTGTTTTCACATGCATTGCCACATCAATTGCACGGTGCTCTTTATAAGAGCCTCTGCTTTCTCCTGCACGTGCGGACGCCCGCGCATGCTCCGATCTACGCCGGAGACTCCAATCGCCTCCCTAGATGTTCCGCTACGTTCTTCCATAGGTAAATATGCTAACGGTTACGTTGTTACGACGTTTCTTACCTTTTCATTTGAACATTCCTTGCATATTTACAAACTCTGGTTTCTATGATTAAATTGCAGGTCTTTCAATTCCACCTTTATTCTGACGCAAGGGAAAGACTTGAAATGCTTTGACGTCATTCAGTATTTTTCTGGCAGAGAAGCTTCATCTAGAATCCAATGCATGCATTAAGCGGAACTACTTTAATGGATCTTACCTGTAGCCGATTCCTCTGACATGTAATAAGTATATGCTATTTCAGTAGAATGTATTGCCATAATTTTTTGGAGACGAACAGTTTTCCGTATCGTTGCGATCTTTTTTGTAGTTCCAGCTCAATGGGATCCCATCCATTTCAACCGTTCATTATCACTCAGGAGTTCATTTGGCCAATAGTGAATTGGCTGCAGTGGTCAATACAATGACCAGCTCTGTCATGGCATTTCCCGTTCCAGCCCATTTCAACCGTTCAATGCCACTTACGTGAACAGTGACCAATACAATGTTGTGCTCGATTGCCATTCCTACCTTGCCTTTGTAATTTTTTCAGAGCGAACTATCAGATCCTCTTGTTGAATGACTGGTTACAGCCATGGTGGCAGTTACTACTGAAGTCCAAAATATGCCCAGAATTTTTCAGAACACTTGAAATTCCGAGTGAAAACTGATTACAGTTTACAGACGGTATTCAAAAAACCTTTAATAAAGGGAAGAGTCGACTAGATTAGATATTTAGCGTAACTTTTATCTTATTAAACAGTAGGCCCTAAAAAAGAGAAGTCACAATGCAATAATATAAATGTGATTTGAGGAATGAATTTTTGAGAAAGTGCTACATGACTGCAGTTAGTGAACAAACATTAAAATTTTAAACACCCTAAATGAGTATTTTAATAAAATATTAAAATAAATTACGTTGTTTTAAAATAAGAAGCAAAATATGTGACATTCTCAGAGAGGAAATTAAATTTAGTACCAACTGACATAATTTTATAAAAGCAGTTTAAAGATAAGATCCAGCATTTTCTTTCAAATGATGCTCATACTGAACCCAAAAAATTCCAAAAATTAGAGTAAAGGGCAGTGGCTGCACATGATTTTGGACTGGAAACTTAGAGGGCCAGTGCTAAGCAGGTGGCACATTTTTTGCATCGCAGACGCAAAATCTGTTATCTTACTTATAAAAAAACCCGAAAAGGAATAAAAATTAAAACACCCCAGCAAAACGTGGTGGCAAGAGAAGATATGCCAAGAAAATAGATCATTAAATCATTTTAAACTCAGTAATTTTCAGAAATTTTCTAAAAATCTAAAAATTATAAAAAATAGACAAACGATAATACAGTCGAATCCGGTTAATTGGACCAACGGATAATCGGACCAGCCGCTTATTCGGACCGAATCTCAAAGAACCGAAACAAATCCTATGTACATAAGCCTAATATTATTCGCTTATTTGAACCAAAATTCCGTTTAAACGGACCAAAGAACGTGGCAGGAAGATGTAAAAGAAGCCACAAGTCGCCTGTGTACAGCAGGAAGTCCGAAAGGGAAAAGAACCAGTGGGAGGTGAGCAAGCACTTTGTTTCTTAGAACGGGCAGCTCGGTAGTAAGTTCTTCAAACGTTGACTGGAATTTGATAAGAACTTTTTTTTTATTGTGCTTCGCATGCTGAGTATCATGTAGATCGTTTCGAAGAATTTGTTTGTAAATTTATTTTTCAATGAATAAAGTTCATAGGCAACAGTAGTTCTTGTTTGTATGTTCGCCATACGCGTGTGCCGCACAATAAAGGTCATAATGACACTTTAATATGTTACGTATACCACGTCTCGTCCTGTAACATAGGGCATGTTCGTGTAATCGGACCAGCCGGTTATTAGGACCAAAATGATCGCGTCCCGATGTGGTCCGATTAACCGGAATCGACTGTATATCAAAACCACTTGTTCTCAATCAATTGCAGTATGATTAGCAATATTACATGATAAGAATATTCTAATTAACCGAGAGAAGCCTGTTCCGATGCAATGATCGAAATGCTTTTTTCCTGGAACGGATTACCAAACAGGATAACTGCTTTGGGACCTATTTTTGTTGAGATTTTGATTTATTTCTACATTTGATTGAAAAGAATATTGTTCTCAAATGTATGCTGATTAAAACCAACTTTCGTTTTATTTTCAGAATATTTTAAACTTCAAATTTATTTTTTCACTTTTGCTAGCAGATCAACGAGGTCCAGCTTTAGTTGGATGATCCTTAAACCTACGATTTCCTGTTCTCAAAAGATGAAGAAAAAAAAAAAATGTCCCTTCACAGAGAAAAGAAAGCCTTTCCCTTGAATATTGACTTTTCTCAAACATAAGTCAAGGGGGTGACATGTTTCGAAAGAGATATTTTAGAATATTTTCGCTTCGTATTTGTCCACATTTTTAAGCTATTACAGCTTTTGATTCTAACAAGATATCGGCTTTTTTTTTTTTTTTTTTTTGCTGAATTTTTTAAGATAGCCAGCTTTTGGGAGTCCTTTCAAACGTTGCGTTCGAGCAAATGCAGCTTAATTAAAAAACAAAAACAAATGTGGTTTCCTCAGCTATTATAAGATTAAAAAAAAAATTTTAAGCAGTTGAAAAGCAATTTATAAAAAATGCCACAAATAATAATTCAAAAAATTAAATGATAATTTTAATTTGATGCTAGCAATCGACTTATTTTCATATTCATTTAACATTTTAAATTTAAGAAAATATATATGAATTCTTTTTTTAATCTTTTATAATAAACAAGGAATAAATAATTAACCGTGGTTTCTCAAGAGAAAATTTTTAGCAGCGAAATACCTTCAGTTTTGGAATTTTGTAGTATCAGTTCCTGTAAATACTGATACGCGTTATTCATCAATACATGTTACATAAAATACGTTTGTGTAATGTATAATACGTTAATAATTGCATTATTCCTATCATAAGTTGTAAATAATCACAATTTTATGATTTAACATGAATATTTTATTTCCTGAAAAAAGGTTTTATTATTATTATCATTTGTCCTCGTTGTAGCTGATCTTTGATTTTCATGAGCATCTCATATTTTAAAAATGTTAAATAAAATTTGCATCTTCAAAGGATTCTTTCTCTTTGATAATTATTCTATACCAAAATTTAATGCATTTTTGTTATGACAGCTTGAAAAAATATGCAATTCCGACTCTTCTGGGCGACCATCTTCCAAATTAAAATGCGCCCATTTCATGAAAAACTCTTGATAAGTACATTTAAGTACGCAACTGCGGTAGCTAGAGTATTTTCTTTTTCTACAATGCACACATTTATCAACTGAATATTTCATGGACTTGATAATTTGATGATGCCTCCACATCTGTGCAAAAGAGCACTAAAGTACGCTGACCTTCACTGATCATTGTTCAAGGTGCAGATGAGAGCTTTTTGTTAAAAATAATCGGAAGAGTTGAGAGACATTAAAAAAATATGGTAATTACAGAACTAAAATCAAACTCGCTTTGAAAGAAGTGAGCATAATTCTTCTCATAATTTTGCTTTCTTAGGCTGATACTTTTGTATTATTTTTTTACCATGCAATCAGTCATTAAAATAGACTGAAATTTTGGAACAAATCTTTCAAATAATTTCATTTATTTAACTCATAATTAACTGACAATTTCATTTATTTATTTATTCATTTATTTGATACAAGTTGTTTGTTTCTGTTTCTAAAATATATCATTCCAGTGAATTTTTTCAAAATGATTATTTTGAAAAAGTAACAAAACAGAGGAGAATAGATTGCTAATGCGTTAATAAAAACCTTAAATTGATATGATATGTTATGTTTTTCCATTATATTACTAAAAATTTTGCAACTAAAAGTTTTGACAGCTTAGCTTAAATTTTATGTTTTAAAATGTCAGCTATTTTAAATATATTTTACAAACTATTGTCTTAATAACGCGTTCATAATTTTTATTAGTTTTCCTCTTGTAAATATAAAAAATAATCAATTTCGAAGAATTTTTTTTGTTTTTAATCTTTGTAAATTGACACCTGAGAAATTTTTCATAGCAATGAAAACGGATTTATCAAATAAGGTAAAAATCTCGCTCTTCGTGATCTTCCACAAAGTGCATAAAACCATTTTATATTTTTAGTTTTGCTTCAAGCGTTTTGAAACATTCCAGTACCCCCCTATACTTATTTTTCTTTCAAACTGATTGTCGATCGTGATGAAGTGCCTTCAAGAGCTCGATATAAAGGTAAAAAATGTAGAACCAGCACTTAAAGTATTACATGTGGATCAGATATCATCATTTAAGCATCTTTGTTTAGTTAACCATTTATAACTCAAAAACAGTTGTTCCAATTTTAATCATATTTGACTTTTTATAATAAAATAAGGGAAAAAATTCAATAAAACTACAAAAATGGCTGGTCAGAAAGACAGCCTTTTCTTTACTCAGTCTATACAGGGTGTCCCAAAAAGATTGAAACGCGCTTTAATTCTTTAACTGTTAGAGATAAGTAGGTGATGTAATTTGAAAAAATGTTCAAAATAAGATAGGAAAGAAGATTACATTAAGAAAAAATATCCACCTATGAATTTTTAAAAGTTACACTTTTTAAATTTTTATACAACCCCTCTATGCAAATTTGGTCAATTAGAAAGTTTTTCCTTTCCATCCCAGAAGACCATTAAAAAAAACTGCATAACTGTATCTTTAAAATTGAGTGAGTTATGCGTAATTGAAAATTGAACGCTGTTTTTAGTGACCATATACCAAAATGGAAATGCAAATTTGCAACAAATTATAAACACATAAATTTTTTATATTATTTACAAAACACATTTTTGCGTATTACGGTAGATTCAAGATACAGTTTTAATCTTATCAGGGGCAAGTAATTTTATGCCATGTATTCTAAATTTACATTAGAAATTTTATAAGATTTCGTTGAAAATCAATAAAAGCCATTTGACAGATTTTTATAGCTAAATTTATAAAAAAGAAAAATACTGTTAAATTAGTCTGGTAGAATTTTAATTGTTTTCAAATTCATCACATTTTTGTCATGAATTCTAACATTCTAACACAACACATTCTAACAAATTAACTGCCAGACGATTTTTTCCTTTCATTTAACTGGAATTTAACCGCTTCTAATACGTGTATATTAAAGTTTTTTTAATTTTATTTTTAAGTTACATAAAGAAATGCAGACGATTATTTTTCAATTTATTTATTTAGTTCCAAAATTATTTCTTTCCTGTACAACTTAACCAAGATTTCCTCGTGCATATCAAAATAAAGTTTAGAAATCATTCAGCGATATTGAGTTTCATATTGTCGAATTAAAAATACTGTAACTAATTTTGCATTATGGTACTTTTAACAAATGACGAACTATATGAACTAGCAATGGTTTATTCTATTTGCAATAGAAATAATGCAGAAACTGCTCGGGAATTCGGACGACGATATCCCTATTTGCCTGAAATTTCACGTACATTTGTTTATCGGATGGTGAGAAGATTGAGAACTACCGGTTCATTTAATCCAAGACCTGACCCTGGTAGAAATATCTTGTTCAATGAAGACCAAGAAATTGATATTATTGCATATTTTTCTTCCAACCCACGATCAAGCATTCGAAAAGCAAGTGCAATTTCAGGATTACCTAGGACGTCAATCCATAGAATACTTGAAAAACACAATTGGCATCCATTTTGTATTCATGGACTTCAAGCACTCCATCCCTCTGATTTTAACCGACGTGTAGCATTCTCCAATTGGTTATTAATCCAACAGGACACAGATTCAAACTTTGTCAAGAACATCATTTGGACTGATGAATGTTTGTTTACGGAAAATGGAGACATAAATGCACACAAAGATCATTATTGGAATGATACAAAACCATTTTTTGTACAAGAAATACATCACCAGAGAAAGTTTTCTGTGTCCGTATGGTGCGGAACGGAAAACTGATTGGTCCAGTGTTTTATGAAGGAACATTTACAGCTATAAAATATTTGCAACTTATTTTAAATGGCATAGTAACAGATACTTTGGAGACGACACCATTGTCATTAGTAAAAAAAATGTATTTTCAACAAGACGGAGCGCCTGTACACAAGTCTATAAATGTAATAAACTGTCTCAACGAAAACTTTTTAAATGTAAGTTCATTTTATTTATTATTATTTTTTTATGTTACACTTCTTACAATCTTATGTTGTCAAAACTGTTTAACTCCATCAATAAGGACTTTATTTAAATGCCATTTTGGATTTCTTTTACGCTTATTATTTTTTTTTTGATCGAAGGATTTCTATTATCAATTTGGATATGGTCCCTATTTTCACCGACGAAAAGGTCTTTCAAGTGGTATGGAAAAGTGACATAAGTCAAATTTTTTTCTGTGTTATAATTCAAAAAGTTTTAAAGATACAGTTATGCAATTATTTTTAATGGTCTTCTGGGATGGAAAGGAAAAACTTTCTAATTGACCAAATTTGCATAGAGGGGCTGTATAAAAATTTGCAAAGTGTAACTTTTTAAAATTCATAGGTGGATTTTTTTTCTTCATGTAATCTTCTCTCCTATCTTATTTTGAACATTTTTTCAAATTACATCACCTACTTATCTCTAACGGTTAAAGAATTAAAGCGCGTTTCAATCTTTTTGGGACAACCTGTATATACATTCGGGTTTACTCTCTTGGGTCAAACACCATCTGATATACAGCATTTTTTTGTTTTGTTATCCGGAGCAAAGCGGATGGTAACACGTGAACATGCCACAGATAATTGAACAGGAGAAAAAAATAGGTTTTCTAGATTCAGACCACAAACACTCAACGATAGGCCTTGTGATTTGTTAAACGTCATCGTGAATGCAACAAGAATTGGAAATTGAATTCATTTAAACTAAAAGGGCATATCGCTTGGGATCATAGGAATACTCGGAATGAGAACTTCCTCATCTTTGAATTTTCCTTTAAGTATAATCACATGAATCACATAGATCATCATTTTTTAAATCACCAAACGTGTTCCATTGAATAGTTTTGGTTGGTTTAGATTTGACCACCATGAGCAAATAAGCCAACATTCAGTTGTCAATTGTGCAGATGTAAGCCATCCAATTAGTTTGAAAATTTAGATGGATAGTTGGTGACTTCGTCTTCGTTTGTTACACATTCAATAAATTTGAATGAATGGAGAGTACCAACGATTTGATTCTGAATTACGAAGTTTAAGTCATCCACATCTTTGTTCTTAGCGGCCAAAATTGATGACTCACTCAATCATTTGGGATTTTTGTGGTTATCAATGATGTTCGGAAACACTTTGTCAATGAGCTAATCTTTCGATGAAACAAAGTTGCAAAAATTCCGAGGAAATGAACCAATCCGCTCAATTCGTCGACGGGAACTCGGCCATTACCGATAGTCAACAACTGCTTGGTTAAATCTTCAGCAGATGCATCGTTCAGCAATACAACTCTCATGTTTGTTGTCAGTTGAAGTTTCTTCACATACCGCCACAAATTTGATGATTTCAGGCAAACGTTTATTACATCGGTAGCAGTCGATCGTAGAATGACTGGAAATAGCCAGACAGTAAATCATTGCGTCTCCAAATCATCTAGAGTCATTGCGGAAATTTCGAAGGTTTAACGATAACTTTAATTTCAACAACAACAATTCTTTAATGAAGTGTTTCAAGTGTAATAATGTGGCATCTCAGAGTAAAGAAGCGTTCGTACAAACGGTTCACTTTGACAAGTCGCAAAAAAACTCGTCGATGTTGTCGTTGGAGGTGCTTCAGTTCGTTGAGCAACATTCAACGTGGTGAAATAAACTCCCCACGTCGAATGTAACATTCTCCAGATGCACCGCCAAATGTACAATAATGGGACGACGTTCGTGAAAAGGGAATGAGAATATATGTCAAATCGCCTCATTGCAGTTCACATGGATAAACTTGATAGCTGGTAATTTCATCGTTGATATCAGAGGTTTGGATGCAAAAACCGCTATGTCACTGCCTTTCGTGACATACTTTGTGTTTTCCCAATATTGATTCAAATACTATTAGAGCATCTCTAAAACCAATAACTGAGACATGACATGAAATTTGAATCATTGACTTTTAACATTCCTCACACGCTACCATCAATGTTTTGGAATCTATATGAAATATTGTTACAAATATGTAATCTTGCTCCCAGCACGGTTAATTCAATCACTGGAAAGACCATTGTCAGCCAGCTCAGTTGGTTTAACTCCTAAAAAATACCCCTAAGACACATATTAATTTTTTTTCATGAAATTTTACGACATTTTAATGATTATTCTAGTATAGACGAAAGCAAAAAAAAAAAAAATCATTAAAATCGGTACAGCCGTTCTTGAGTTATAAATGGTGTGACTAACAAGATTTACGACTTTGTTATATATATATATATATATATATAGATAGATAGATAGATAGATAGATAGATAGATATATATAGAGAGAGAGATAAGCTAGAATGAAATATACAAGGTGATCAAGAAATAAAATGAGGTGTTTGGAGCTCTATACTGGACGAAATATAGCAAAATTTAGCCACCGTTCACATTAAAGTATGAGGTTTCGATTTTCCAAGAAAAAAATTAGCACGAAAAAACGCCAATAGGGGAAATCCAGGGGCTGCAAGCTCATGATGTATGAAAAGAAGAATACATAATTGCCAATGGAAACAGTAAATAGCAAAAAACCAAATGTCATGGAAAACGTTTATTATATTAGAAATTTGGCTCAAGTTGACCACCAACTTTATGTTCCAATAATTGCATGTGGTACATAATGGTTTCAACGGTGGCTTGCAGCATATCGGCATTTATCTATCTGACATGTAACGTTATTTGACATTGTAAAGTAGGAATGTCAGGAACATGACATGTCCTGATACACAATTCTTTTCAAGTGAACTAGAACTGCATCACAACCATAAATTGCTAAGATTCAGATCAGTGTCATCAGTTAATGGGTGTTATTGTATACGGATGAAGTTTCAGGATTGTATGCAATATCTTCTGCATCCTTGTGAGAGCGGTATCTGTTTGTCATGATATTGAACATGCACTGCTGAGAACCTGCTTTTTAGCTATCGCCTGATCCATAACGGCTATTGCAACTTCTTCAACTTCGTGCCGGACAATTTGGCCTAATTGTACATCAAGTATTCCTATTGTTTCAAATCTTTCAACAATTATTCGTAAGTTAATCATGGTTCATCAATTCTCTACGTAATTGTTTTAATCGCTGGTATTCAGGAAGAGCAGCACTGGCATTTTCATCCAGGTGATAAAACAATTTGACAAATAAGGTACGTTCATATAGTGACAACGCATTCGACGGGTGAATTCATATAGAATGACATAAATTCCCGCAAACATTCTTTTTATCTTCGATGCCATGTCACCAAGTACTATGAGCAAATTACATAATAAAGTTTTCGATCGCAGGGCCAGGATTTACCCTATCGTCATTTTTTGTACTTTTTCCCCTTGATAAATCGAAGCCGCATATGTGTGTGGTGGCCAAATACCCGTACATTTCGACCAGTACAGATCAAGTTTCAGGGCTCCAAACACCTCCTGTTATTTCTTGATCACCCTGTGCATTTGAATTTTTTTTTACGAAACCTTAATGGTGGCTTATGATTAAAACTATTATTATTTTACTAATAAGATACAGTTTTCAGTTACATTACGCGAAACTAGCAGAATGGCACGAACAAACACGAAACTAACTGTATAAATAAAACAGTATTAAAGAAATACTATTGGCTAACTAATTAGATTATCGCTCAACGTCGGACGACTGCTGATACAGTATGTTACATATTCGAAAATTATTTACTTTTTATGCTCTCAAACGATGAAATAATTTTAAATGCGAGATATTGATTGAGTGAGTGTTCTGCTTTGAAGAGCAGATATCAATCAGAAACTTGAAACGAGCTGGAAGATCCCTGCATACGATTATCTGTGAGATGCGCATTCATAGTTTCCTTTTAAACTCGGAGGAGTAATTAAACGGCCTCCAAGAAATATTAGGACTTTGTTACAATTCATCTAAGTTCGAACGTAGTAGTATGGGCGCCTATATGTAATTGCAATATCTGAAATCTGCTTATATTATGACCTAAGAAGTTTGACTAATTCCATCATCTCGCAGTCAAAAGAAAAACCTTAGTGGTATTGATTTTTCATATTTCAGTCGAAACAAAATTCCTTATTTCAATGATTCTGATCTGACAAAGACTCAAAATAACGATGTCCATTTCAACATTCCCTTAGTGCAATTATAAAACGGGAGATTAATATAATTAAACAATTATGATTTTAAAACTGAATTTATTGAGACCACATCCATACTTATATTACCATACTGCATTCATATTAGCAAAACAGAGTTTCTATCGATGTTTATTAAAATTGATAACATATATGTGGATTCGAAATATCTAATATATAAAAATGAATTTTTATTTGTATTTTATGCGCGGCCGCACCTTTCAGCCGATTGCAATTGCCAACTTATTGCTTGCCCTTGTGCGAACGTTATAGGATAGAACAGTTATTAACATTAATTTTGAAAGTAATAAAATTTGCAAACAAATCGTTTCATACGTTCTTATTATTCAACATTATTTTAAAATTGACAATAGGGAAAAAAAACAGTAAATGGCAAATGGTACATGCCATTCAAAGTTAATCGCACACATATCAAACAAAATTAATTTGTTATCATCGATGCCAATTAATGTGACTGAAATGAAATCGAAAATATTTAGAGCAAACGTTATTTTTTTCCATTATTGAATAGTCATCTATACAAGCATGCACAATATTTTGGCTGCGTATATTATTCAGAATTTCTGTCACACTTGGACACACATTATTCTTATCGATACCGATCAAGGTAAGTTATATACAATAAAAATTTTCCACTGCAAACAGTAGTTTTTCTATTTATTCAGTGAATCGACAAACGATGTATAAAACACCTTTCTCAAAAGCTTGTCATTTAGTAGATCTACCAACGCAGCATGTAAAAATAAACAAATTTGAATTTCTGAAACAAGCGAGCAATGATAGTTCAGTTATATTAACGTCCGTTTCGAAGCTACACTAGGGCTATTTTGGGATGGACCTCTTCATTTTGAACTGTGGTCAGATGACAAAAAAGACACCTGAGCTGGCACCCCCCTCCAAGCTTCCATACCCCACCAGTGGGAAAACAAAACGAGCAATTAAGTAGGTCGCTTAAGAATTAAAAATTCAAGTGCTTCAGAATCTCAAGATTAATGTGCAGCAAGAATCGAAAGACAACGTTTATGTGCTAATCGAACACGCGCATCAGAATCAAAAGGCCAACATGTGGTAAGAAACGGGGCAATTATTCTTGAAGGAAAGTCGAATGGAGAAGATGTGCTCATTCTATGCATTCCAATTATTTCCATCCATACTCTTTTTAATTCCAAAAGATTGCAGTTCCCCACTCGACTTGCATTCTCCAGGACCATCACTTCAAGTATGTGGATAGAACCTACAAAATCCATGTTTTTCACATGATTAGTTGTATGTTGCATGCTCACAAGTCGGACAGTCAAGGAATTTATTTGTTTTTGCTGAAGGCGTAAAACAAAAACATATTGTCTTCTCTAAAGCACTTAAATAATAAAGTTAAAAAAAAAGTAAATATTATTACGTCGTCACCTTTATACATCATTCAATTTCAATGAATGTTTCATTGAAGAAAAGAAATGAAAGAATGTTTCAATGAATGAAAAGAAAGAATGTTTCATTGAAGAAAATAAATACCATTCTTTCTATTATTCCAACTTAAACAAGATAGCAATTTAACATTTCAAAAGTTATTTACAAAATTATTTCTTCTGCGGCAGCAATGTCGAGTACCAACTAATCACTAATATTGTAGGAGGTTGCATTTTTCGCAACGTATCTGTGCTTTTGAGTTAGACACTTCTAAGAACTTTAAACGCTGTATTATTTGAAAATGAATATCAAAGAAGTTCCTTTCAGTTTGGAATAAATACCAAGTAAAATATAGTAAATATTCCATTTGGAGTAAATTCTCATTATTTAAAATGTGGGAAGCTAAGCTAAATATATAAAAATATAATACTTCAAATTATAAAAACATAATAGGGTAACGTTTCCCCCTTTTCCACACCTGGTAATAGGCATTCCGGCCAGATGTAATGTCACCGTTTTTCCAAACATAGTTAAATGCTTTTGGACTGCCAGATGGGGGTTCTCTTCATTAGTAGAGTCATTGTGTTTGTTGTATCCGTATAAAGGGTCACAGATATGAGTTTCGTCGTTTCAAATCAATCGTCATGTCTTCAAGGAAGAACGTCAGAACTTTTTTTCTATTATAAAGGGACTCCTTAAAACGAAGAAACGGTCAATCACCAGCAACTGCTGCCATTGTGTCAAAGTCAATTGTATTTCAACCGCACAGCTAACAAGCTATGAATTGATTATAATTAACATGCGTTCAGGAAGGGCCAGCTACCAAGATGGATAACTAACCACAATCTACCGGAGATAATTGAGGAAGCATTACTGAGCAGCTGTTGGGTGATAAGAAACTCCAGTTCACCAATGAGAAAATCAGAGGAAGAGATCCGGCGGAAATGAATGCGGTATGCGGAAGAGGAGAGCAGTGAGAGGCGCAGAAAGAGAGACGTCGGAATCGGCATAAGGTGCTCCTGATTCTGTGAAAAGCTCCGTGTGATTCGGGTTTCTGTGTTAGAATCTACCGATAAAAATCGGTTGATTCCTGTAGTAGCTGTTTAAGATAACGACTTGTTAGCGTTTTTTCTGTCTATTCTTCGATTTGATTTATGAACTATTTCATGATTAAACCTTCAACTGTTGTGCGAAATACTATTAACCTACACGAGAACAAGTTATTTTTGTGTGCATTTATACGGCTGTAAATAAAATTGTTTTGTTACGTTTCTCTCTTACCTAATCGACCAAGATGTTACAATAGTCCTAATATGGAGAAGTTGATTTACATAAAGACCAGTCACAAAAATTTCTATGTATGATAACACTTTTTAAGCAATAATGAATTATTTCTTAAAATATGTCACTGACACTTTGCATAATATCATTTCTTCCAAATTTGTGTCCAGAAATTAGATTTTTATCATGAGACTGAATTGAGATCTATTTCTTATACTTTTCAGAATTTAAAAAAAAAAAACTTACCCATTGCTTTAGTTTCTTCTCGCTGCGCATTTAGAATCGAAAATTTAAACTTAGCTCTAACTTCACTTTTATTACAAAATACTAGTAAAAGGTAAAGAGACAAGTAGTCTTTACTTTCTTCATCTAATCCTTTTGGATTCACTCGAAGACACCTGGAATGGAACAAGCATTCAAATTCAAATGTCTCAACAATTTTCAAAAATAGACAAATTCAAATTAGGATATTATCTTTTTCCAAATGACCTTCACTACATAATAAATGACATGCAGATTGTCCAAAAAGGAACACGGTTTCTCAAGTAAAACTTCAACCGACCAATTCCGCAGCAATGACATTATAATAATGTGAATCCTTTGCTTACTCTATACTTTTATGGAGAACGTCATTATTTTATAAACGGCAAACATCATTAGTATTAATGTATTTATCCATACTTTGCATTTCATTTGTGGAGGAGCAAAGAGTTGATGAAATTTTGCATAAAACAGAGCAACTTTTTAACCGAAATATAGCAACAAGCAAGACATGCAATAAATAGTACAAATTTGGGATCCGTTCTTCTCAAATCATTTAAATATTCATGAAACTGTTGAAGTCTAAAGCATTAGTAAAAGTTTTCTTCGTGCAATTTTGACTGGTAATTTGCATATGCCCTGTCATTTGATTGGTGTTATGAAACATTCGTTACCAAATTGTTAAAATATAGATGCATGATTATCCAGGATTGAAATCTACCCGAAAGATTCGAAACAAAAAAAAGAGAGAACCCTAAAAAAGGAATACCCAGGAATAAAAGGCACACAGGAATTAATAGACATTTTTTTGAAAGTATTATTTGATATGAAAAATTTCATTTTTTAGCACATTATATATGTAGGAAACCCCTCCCCATATATTATCAAGGCTGGATAGAAGATGGATGCAGGTGCAGTCTTTTTCTTTAAGAGACTTTCTCAGTTGGCAACTTCCAAGTAGACTTCGAAAGAGAAACATTTCTCCCAGAAATAGGAAGTCGCACCATCCAAGCTAAATGGAATGTAAGTTTGATATTTCCTCTTGAATGGTTTCATTTCATCTGCATGCTCATTAAAAAATTATAGAATGGTCTTTTGAAAAAATTATGCAAGCACCAAGTAACATAAAATTAATAGGAGATATAGTATTGAATGTTTATATAACTACACTCACCATTTTAACTTATCATTAGGTCCCGCAGAAAACGTTGAACTTTTCAGAACTTCTCCCATGTCTTCTCGACTATAACTAAAATTGTTAATTGTCCAGGTGTAGGAAAATTTAATCACTTTTACCTGAAACAAACAAGATATAAAGGTGTCACAAAAATGAAACATCTATAGAACATATATATAATAAGATGTAAGCAATTCACTCGGTTAATAAAATTAGTTTTCGAAAAAAAAAACAACGGTAAAATAATAGAGTTTAACCCATGAGATTTACTGAATAAAATCGCGGTCTCGCATATGAAAGAAGCGAAAACAGCGAAGCGACTTTAAAAAGCAGTATACAAACGGGCAACAAAACTTTCCAACAAAACATCTCATTTTCACATTTGACACATTTAACACCACACCACACCTCCGTTTCTAGAGCTCATGGGGCCCCTTTCCGGTTTGGTATAGATGTAGTCACATTTGACACACCAGTATTACCAAAATCCGTTAAAATAGCTTATTTAAAGTGCAATGTTAAACATTTTATACCTAACCCTCTAAGCTGCATTAAATGCCAAAAATTAGGCAACACAATAACAGCTTACCGGCGAAAACAAATTGGTACTCGGTCCTCTCTTCTGGATCACGAAAGCAACACATGCAATTCTACTGAGGCAAAATGTCATAATTGCGATGGTGATCACCCATCATATTCTAGATCATACCCTCGCTATGAACAAGAAAAAGAAATCCTGATATTTAAGATAACAAAAAATCTCTCTTTCCCAGAGGCTCGAAAAATAGTCAGAGACAGAAAACCAAAACCAAATCTTTCTTATTCATCAGCACTAAATTCATCAATTTCCTCCTCACAACTAATAACCTCTGTCATAAATAATCTTACATCAACTACAGTAGAAAATACTCTTGATAATAATGAATTCAAAACAATTGAAAAAAAGTGACTGGCTTGAGCGTCTTGCTGTTAAAAAGCCTTGGGAGAAGGCCCCATCCTCGACCTGCATATCACAAAATACTAATTCAATTCTTGTACAGGAAATTCAATCAAATCCTCATTACCTTATCACTAGCAGTGAGGAAAAAACTCCTACAAATAATTTATCAAATATAAAGACGGCGTTAAATACATCTTTAATTAATCCCAATACAGCTTTATTAACAAATATTAATACCTCCCCTGTGAAGCCTAATGCAAAAAGTGTTCGGGAAAGTAAACAAATTATGAAGAAATCGAATGATAAAGTTTAAAGAATCAAAATTTAGCAAACGAGCTAGCCAGCTAAGCAATAAAAGAGATCAAAATGTAGTTAATACTTTCTCTAACCAATCACCTGCCCGACAAGACTTTTTGAAAGATCGTCGAAAGAAAAAACTTAATGATGATGGTAACGAGAGTGATTCCCTTCTTAAAGTTCATCCATCTGAAGACGATATGTCCGCCAGTGAGGTTGAGGACTTCTCACTTTCACCGTAGTCTTCAGCTTTGTCCAATTTTCTTTTTTACTGTTGCTTTATTATTATTATTATTATTGATGGCTGCATTTATTTCCTGGAATTGTAGAGGGTTTAAGAGACCTCATAAATAAATATCAACCAACATGTATTGCATTGCCAGAGACATATCTTAAAACAAATAAAAATAATATCCCCAACAGCCAGCTTTTTAGCAAGCACCATATACAAAACAGAGCTACTGGTGGTGTCGCTATTCTTACAGCGAGTAATACCACCCATACCTTTGATTCTGAATACTAATCTTCAGGCAGTTGCGATCCGTGTTCAGATGCAATCTTTGATTACCATTTGCAGTCTCTACTTGTCTCCCAACGAATCAGTTAACCAAACAGATGTGAATATCTTGATTTCCCAGATTCCATCTTCGTTTATTATCTTGGGTGACTTTAAAGGTCATAACGCTTTATGGGGTAGCTATAGTTCAAAAGCACGAGGTCAAAAAAATCGGAACAACTGCTTGTTGATTATAATTTATGCCTTTTGAATACCGATGAAAAAACCCATTTTCGCTTGCCAACGCAAACATCCATTCAGTTGATCTAGCAATTTGTTCTCCAGCACTCTTACCTTTTCTAAATTTAACAGTTTATAATGATCTATATAATAGTGACCACTTTCCTTTAATATTAACAGATAGTAGACTGGTTCTTTCCATTCTCCTAAATATGTCTTAAATGCAGCAAACTGGCAGAAGTTCACATCTCTGGTTAATATTAATTCTAATATAATCAAATCTTCAACTATTGAAGAAGCACTAAAACATATTGTCAACACTATAATCGACGCAGCAGACAATTCTATTCCAAAGAAGTCTAGTAATCGAAGAAAACAAAATAAGAACTGGTGGAACGCCGATTGCCAAAATGCATACAAAAAACAAAAAAAGGTCTGGGGTATATTTAGAAGATATCTCACCACACGAAATTTCACCTATTTTAAAAAGACCACAGCAGAATCCCGAAAAATACAACTACGCAGTCAAAGGATTTCTTGGCGAAATTTTGTCTCTAATATCACCTCTAAAATATCCAGCCGTCAATTGTGGAATAAAGTAAAGAGACCTTTTGGTGTTTCTCACACAGATACCGTTTCTATTTTATCTCATAAAGGAAATACAATTTCATCCTTAAAAGATATTTCATTCTTAAAAGTTGCAAATTGCATAGCCGCAGCTTCCGTGTATACCGTTCTAGCAGCCAAAATTACTCCCGGAAAATTTTGAGTTACAAATTGCTGAAAAACAAAGGTTAAATTTTAATTCTCAGACTACGTTGCCCTACAACTGCCCTCTAATGTTTCTGGAATTTCAATCATTTTTATCTAGTGTGCACAATTCTTCTCCAGAATATTAGGATATCCAGGTCAATATTAGCTATACAGTGATCAAAAATTTAACGACTGAATCTTAAAAAGCCTTATTGCCTTTCTACCACCACATCTAGCTCAAGAATTGCTTTCCTACCATTTGGCAAAAGGCAATAATAATTCCATTGTTGAAACCAGGGAAAGATCCTCAAGACCCATCAAATTATCGTCCCATTGCTTTAACTTGTTGTCTCTGTAAATTACTTGAGCGTATGATTAATCGCAGACTAATTTATTACCTAGAAAACAATAACTATCTTCATCCATCTCAGAGTGGATTTCGGAAATGTCGTAGCACTACCGATAATCTTTTGGCCCTTGAAACAGACATCCGCCTCACATTTTTACAAAGAAAGCACTTAGCTGCCATATTTTTTGACATCGAAAATGCATGTGATGGTACCTGGAGGCACGGGATTTTGAAAGATTTGTATGATCTTGGACTAAGGGGAAACCTATCTACTTTTATAATGAATTTTTTTAAACTCAGGAAATTTCAAGTCAAAATGCAGTCAGAATTTTCAGATTTTTTCATCCAGGAGAAGGGTGTTCCTCAAGGCAGCGTTTTAAGTGCGACACTTTTTATTTTAAAACTCAATAATATTTTAAGACAACTATCACCTTCTGTGAAGGGCCATTTATACGTTGATGACCAGTACATTTCATGTACGGGGATAAATATGAGTTTTATATAACGACTGTTGCAGATTGCAGTTAATGGTATCACACAATGGTGCAATAAAATGGTTTTAATATTTCTACATTCAGAACTGCGGGCGTGCATTTTTGCCATAAAAGAAATTTACATTCTAACCAGAAATCAAATTAAATGGTGAAATCATTTCATTTTTGGAAGAAATCTGGTTCTTGGGTAAAATCTTCGACAAAAGCTGACTTTTCTCCCTCATATTAAATTATTTCGGAAAAAATATGAAAAATCTTTAAATATCTTAAAAGTCTGGTCATCTACAGCTTGGGGAGCAGATAGAGACTCTTTGCTTAAAATATATAAAGCCACGGTCCTCTATAAATTGGCTCAGGGCAGCGAAATTTATGGATCTGCAAGGAAAAGTGTTTTTTAAAAAATGGACCCTGTCCATCACACAGCACTCAGACTTTGTTCCGGAGCTTTTAAAAATCCAAACAAATCCAAAATCATTTTCTGAGAGTACGCTACACAGAGTTAAAGAAGTAATTAAAAGACTCTCTATGTACCAGATATTATTATTATTACCAGAGCATTCTTAATTAAGTTCGATATTAGAGAATGCTACCTAGTTTGCAATGTATGGTCCACGAAAACAGGAAAATTGGGGGGAAAACGACCCGTTGCATTGGATATTTATGTTTTTAACTCATTTGTCCACCGCAAAGTGAATTTGTTGAATAGAATTATTATTATTTTTATTCATCAATGTTTTCTGTAACTTTTTAACGTAATCATGAATTCATATTTTGAAGTTTCACCTGAGTTTAAGCCAGTAAAACGCAGCCAAACATAAATTTTAGCCGACATTTTCTTTTTTTCACAAAACCTATTTTTTCATAATTATTAGTCCTCTTGTCAAATTGGGTAGCATTCAAATAGATAATCGAATTGTACATGCCTCAAACTAGCATGAGTTAAAAAGAAAGCATCGCTATAAATAAAATTTAATAGTTTAACGCAAAATTTTTCTGTAAACAAGCATTAATTACATATTTCGTCTTCTTTTATCAAATATTTCTTTAAAATCATAGCAAAAATGCTTACAGCAAAATTGTCGAAAAGAATGCTCTGTTTTCTATATCAATATTAATTGAGTGACTGGAAGAGGCTCTGAATCTTTTTCCTTGCGCAACTCTTATTAGTTAATCGCCTAATTTTTAGTTAATAGCCTAAAATTTTATTCCTTATTTTGCAGCATCACTTAAAAACAAACAAACAGAAAAGATTCGAGATATTTAAATATAGGTGGTCAATTCCAAGTCAATCACAAAAAAAATCCTGTCGATGCTGCTACGTTCAGTGGTGGCGGGGTAGTCGGGTGTATACAACAAGAAGAAGGTTGTCCCTTGCACAAATAATTTATGGTATACAGTTGACATTTTTCTTGAACCTATGAGCAATCAGAAAGCTCTGTTTACTAGGGCTGTAGTGTAGGGATAAATCCATCAATGAAAATAAGTATAGACTCGAAGTAGGACCATTTCTTTCTGTGGAATAATGCAGAAAATTATTCGGGTCTCTTTACCATGTTGCACAATTCCATTCATTTGGGCGTGTTTTATATATTGAGCTAAGAATTTAAATTGATTACTTTAGTTTCCTATTTGTATAATCACAAGGAGTTACAAAAATATTTTTGCACTCAAATGTATAGACTGTCCAGATTATCTGAAATCTGAAGCCCTATAGCGTAAGCAGGATTTTCAATAAGTGCATGGAATTTTCACAAACGATACGTGATTGAGATTGCAATAATATTAGTAAAGCAAACTGATAATTTTATATGGATTACCCTAATATTTTTTAATCAATTATTCATTGGTATTAAAAACCAATCCTCCAAAAGAATGATGATATTTTATTTCACTTGTTCTATGTTTATAAGGATGAAATTTTGTAATCGATTATTCCAATGTGCTAGAATCTTGAAACTTCCTATACTTGTACGTTTGCGTTATCAGTATTCACAGCTCAACCATTAACATCCTTTTCAGATTCAATCAGATAATCGATTAATTTAATTGATAACACACAAATGGCTGTATCGAGGAAAGGATTAAAGCTAAATAACACATTAGAAAATACAAGCTATCCGCATATCTGATTTTAATCAGGATAATGAATATTGTCAAACATCTGAGAAGCTATTGGTACGTGGAATACGAATATTGATAGGAGTTGTGATATTCACGTAGACTTCCTGCAATGCTGTAGCGTCCCCATTCACAAGACATGGCATTTCCAGACAGCTGCTCACGACCTATTGACACTATCGTTAATATTTCGAGATGGGTGATCTCCTTATTGCTGACTGGTTCGTTTCTGGTCATTAGACCACAAGTTCGTTGTGGGGACGAAACCTGTCGCATCTTCAAAGACAAAGAGTACCAACATCTGAATGCCGGGTGGTCCCTTTGGGAAGGAATATTACAAACACGAGTTCCAGAGCGGTCCGTTGATAGGACGCGTAACTGATGGACAGTTCCACGTCACGAAAGACTGGTGCCATAATTGAGTGAAATTTTTGCCGGACGGTTGGCCTATGGAGAACAAATGGAAATTGAATAGGCGGAGTTTAAGACCGAGATAAAGAGCGGGTTTTGCTTTGAAAAAAAAAAGATACTGTTTTTGGATCGCGGACGGTGGCTTTTGACGCTCAAGCTGTGACGGCAGCTGTGCTGACTAACACCCTTGTGTTAGTGTCATGTGTTGATTCTCCGAATCGATGGAGAACTATTTCCACGAAATCTTTCCCCGATAGATCCTCAACCTTCAAATGTTGTGTAAATAGCAAATATTTAACCTAACAGAATAAGTTATTCTATTATAAATAGATGGCTGAAAATAAACGAATTGTTTAAAATTCTATTATCTTATTTAATCAGTCAGGATGTTCCATCATCTGATCTTGGTTCAAAATTACGAGGTCCGTCCCAAAATAGCCTACGTGTTGCTTTAAAACGGGACGTTAATATAACTAAACTAAATAGTCAGGATGTTCATTTAAAATGCTAAAAAACAATCAGTTAACCTCCTAATTCCTAAAATCATTCGAATTCAGGTGCCTCAGCATCCTGAAATGACGGAATTTCAAATGTAAGAAAATTCCCTTCCCATTCAAAAGTCACTATGGCAGCCCGTATTCTTAAAGGATTGATATACAAAAGGTGATCCAATTTAAATGAAGGTTATTAAGGGTTTGAAGACCCTTCATTTTCCATTTTTCGAAAGGAAGAAAATAATAACAGTCCATATTGGAATTTTAATTGGAACAAACTTTTAACGATACTATCAAAACTTCCAGAATTATTGAGAAAAAAAATTTAAACATTGTTGAAATGCAAACAACGCGACGTTGAAACAATCATTTTTAACAGTTGACGATAGATCCCCAAATACATTTACTCTCCTGTTGAATTGTTTTAGTTGGAGTTATATTTATTATCAATTGAATGTATTGGGAAAATGACGGTTTTCCCGCATTTATAGGTGATTGTTATAAGTTCATAAGTTCGGACAACTTTTGAGAGACTTCTCTGTCCCCTAAATCCATATAGACGAACGTCTCTAACGAGCAAATTGCAAGTATTTATTCAAGCACACTTAATTTAAAGCTGAGGATTTCGCAGGGATATTCAGGTGGATATCACTGCCTGGCGTGGTTTTGTTGAACGGGCGTTTGAAGCCTTTCAGAATCAATTGCTTTATATATTTTTCTTTGAGCCTTTAACGACTATCAGTTTCTTCGGGACGTATGAGTAAAATAATGAATTTCACGGACAAATCGTTTCTCCTACATTTATTTCTCATTTCTTGCCCTACAAAAATTGGATTTGTCCTAAATAGTTGTAAGAGCTTAGTTCAAATGTATTCCTTTTCTTAATGAACCCATTTATCAAGCGAAGTTGTCGTCTCGATTATTCGAATTATTGATTAATTTACCTTTTTTAAAAAAAAGCTTATCTTATCTCACAGCAGTCATTAGTAGCAGTAAGGATTCAGTTGATAAGATCCTCGCTCATCTACATTCATTAAGCTGTTTCGTAAGTCCTTCTGTTATCCCATCACCCTTTTGTTGAATAACTTTTAATTGCCATCAGATATTATTCATAGATCAGCATTTTATTATCACAAGCAGGCTGTCTGAATAGAAGAAATCTAATACTTCGCCTAAAAATCTTCTGCGTACACATATTTGAGTAATGATGCTGTTTGTAGTGCTGAAAAAAGAAGAAATAAGCTTTGGTTTTGAATTCTATTTCATTTTTGAATGAATGAATCCCATTTTGAGATAAAACAAAAATTGTCTGAAGAAGGAGCTGCAGCTGGACTCTGTCAGTGGTATTGAATCCCCCATATCACCAGGGGAACCTTTCTTCTCCCCCACTCCATTTCTTATTTATTACAATTTATAAATTAATTTTATTTGTCCAATAATATCAGAATATCATGCTATCCACTAAGAAAATTTTCAATGGTTTCAATTTATA
Source organism: Argiope trifasciata (assembly GCA_026543055.1). Taxonomy (NCBI): domain Eukaryota; kingdom Metazoa; phylum Arthropoda; class Arachnida; order Araneae; family Araneidae; genus Argiope; species Argiope trifasciata. The sequence goes on along the minus strand of JAPMOQ010020853.1, from coordinate 3,011,242 downwards.
AACTTGTGTTTCCCGATTTATGCATTTTCGCATTCTATTCAAACGATTCACTGAACTTTTGAAATGGCGATATCTATTCCTCATGAATCCCTCCCTCTATCTCTTATTTTTAAATTATGAAACAATCAATTACTTTCAGAATGATTTGAATCTGGCATCTGGCATCTCGCATTCTATTATTCGTCTCATCTGGCTTAATTAAGCTGATTCATTTTCTTCTTTCGCTTTACAAATACTTTCGGCTGGATGAAGTGTGTAATCATTGTTACTGCGCTTTTGTAAGTAAAATCTGATTCTGAATGTTATGGAAGTCTATTAAGTTTTTGTAATGTTGCATGGGTAAATTTTATGTTTACTTTGAAATACTTTAGTTCATAATTTTTCAAAACGCTTTTTAATTTCACGCCTCTGAAACTTCTAAATTATTAAAATAGAAAAACATAAAACGTTTGATAAAGATACAAACTCAGATAAAGTGTAATGATTATATTGGCATGAAGATTAAATATTACATTTCTTGCAATTGTTGTTCTTATTTTATCCCATTTCAATATTTCGAATGAAATTAATTATCAATCTCAGATTTAAATTTTTGAATGTTACTAATAATAGACCTTATTCATCCGTTTAATTTTGCCATCACTTGGTAGCATATTCAAGAAATAATTGAAAAACCGAATTCAGATTCCACAATGTTGCCGCATTTAAAAGAAATTAAAATCATCCATTTATTTCTTTTTCTAACTTGGAAATTGCGGAGCACTAGTTCTCTGCTTCTTCCTTTATTCATTTGCTTTCCTGTATTAAAGATTGATTAGCAATATTGCGTAAAGATGATCCGTTTTCAAGAGTTCAGAAGCTTTTGGAAACGTATAATTTCATTATGATCTTTACAGAATGTATTTCGTTATGATTTCTACCTTACGAGCATTTTCTTTACTTTGCATTTTAAAATCAATCAAATCCAACACTTGACCAATATTTAGAATAAGAAAAAATTATTTTCAAAATAATCAGTGTTTTTTTTTTTTTTTTTTACTTCTAGTGGAAGCTGATAACAGGATAAATAATTTTCAGCATTATTCCAAATCACAGGTTTCATACGTACAAACTTCAAATATTTATGAGCAAAGCAATATTATTGATAGCAAATATATTTATATATTTTAAATAATATTTTGTTCTACGTAAATTATTTTCAAAAATGATAAACTATTATTTATTTAGGAGGCTCTTCTAAACTAGTAAAACATCAATCGTCAGAAAAAGTTCACATGGCAACTGCTGAATGCCATCATGTGTTTGTTTCACTTCACCGAAATCTGGTTGAAGAAATGATCGAGAATGACTTCCAAAAGAATAGTCAAATGATACAATTTGATAATCGAAGAGCCTACAGCAAGAAAAGAGAATACAGAACAAGGGACTAAATAAAGAGCACGATGTAGAATTGACCTCAATTCCTAAGACCCTTTAAAGTAAATTCTGAGGGACAAATATTAGGTATCATGACAGAATGCATCATGAGCTGATTAGTTGAAATCTTTTGTTAACGAAATTCTGTTATTAAGAAACCCTCTTTTTCGCTTATGTGTTTTTATGAAATCTAATTATTATTGTACGGTGAGTTTCGTTTTCTGTTGGTTCTTTTTCTTAATTATTTTTTAAGCCAATATCTGGAAACATCACCAGATTATTTCTATAGCAAATTTAGATTAATAACTTTGTGGGCAATTTATTTTCTTTGTTGTGAAAATTTATTGCATAGAAATGTAGCATAATTTTATCAGATGACATTTTTGGAATAAATTTACCACGGGAGGCCATAATTTGTTTACGAGGGAAGAAATGATATGTACATCGCGACACAAGAGCAAAAGTGACAGAAATTTTTCCCTTTAGAAATTGTGATAGAAATTTCTTTCACTAGTGCCGACTTAGGAAAAGGAAAGGAATGAGTAGGCGTTATGAATTTTTATTTCTTAGCTCGGAAAGTCAGAGTCTGAAAAGGTCAACATCTTTTTAAACAGCTTGTAAGAAATAATTAAATAAAAAGTGGAATGTGGATCAGGGAATAAGAGAAAATTCTATAATAAAGTAATATCGGGTAATTTGGGATAAAAACTGGGAAATTAATTAGGATTTAAATCAGATTAAGATCTATTACATCTATACAATGAAGTGACAAAAGTCATGGTATAGCAATATGCAAATATACAGATGGCAGTAGTATCGCAACGAAAAAGTATAAATGCGCAGTTCGTTTTCCAGAGCTTTCATTTGTGTTCAAGTTATTCATGTGAACAGGTTTTTCGTGATTTATGGCGGCACGACGAGAATTAACAGACTTTGAACGTGGAATGTTAGTTGGAGCTAGACGCATGGGTCATCCCATTGCGGATATCGTTAGTGAATTCAACATTCCGAGACCCACAGTATCAAGAGTGTGCCGAGAGTATGAAATTTCAGGCATCACATCCCATCATGGACAGCGCAGTGGGCGACCACCTGCACTTAACGACCGAGACCGCCGACGTCTGTGTAGAATGATTAATGTTAATAGACACGCAACACTTCGTCAAATAACTGCAGGAATCAATGTGGGACGTACGAGGGACGTGTCCGATAGAACTGTGCGGCGAAATGTGTCTTCCTTGGGCTATGACAGCAGAAGACCGACTCGAGTGGCTTTACTGACAGCACGACATCACCTGCAGCGACTCTCCTGGGCTCGCGAGCATATCGATTGGTCCCTAGACCAGTGGAAAACCGTGGCGAGCTGATGGTAGAGTTCGAGTGTGGCGCAGACCCCACGAAGCCATGGACTCAAACTGTCAGCAAGGCACTGTTCAAGCTGGTGGTGGCTGCATAATGGTGTGGGCTGTTTTTACATGGCATGGACTCGGTCCTCTGGTGCAACTGAACCGATCATTGACTGGAAATGGTTATGTTCAGTTGCTTGCAGATCACTTGCAGCCATTCACGTACCCACACAACGATGGGATTTTTATGGATGACAATGCGCCATGTCACCGGGCCAGAATTGTTCGCGATTGGTTTGAAGAACATTCCGGACAATTCCAGCGCATGATCTGGCCACCTAGATCGCCCGATATGAATCCCATCGAGCATTTATGGGATATCATCGAAAGGTCCGTTCGTGCCCAAACTCCTGCACCATCCACACTTTCACAATTATGGACGTCTATACAGACAGCATGGCTCAATATTCCTGCAGAGGACTTCCAACGACTTGTGGACTCCATGACACGTCGAGTTGTTGCACTTCGCCGGGCAAAAGGAGGACCGACACGAAATTAACAGTCATCCCATGACTTTTGTCACTTCAGTGTATATTCAAATGATAAATCAATTCCAGAATCGTGACTGGTGTTTAATAAATAGTTTTGAATATTGTTCATATAGCTGTAAGTTATAATCAATTTTTCTACTGACACTAAACTCTTCTAAGTTGAGCTTTGTCAGGACGACAGAGATTATACAATTTCATTTCAGGAGGAATTTGAGTGGCTGAAGAATTGTAAAAGGATAGCAGAATTTCCATCTGCAATCCTTTCTGTGCGCATGCATGCAAATCACAAAATAATTGTTAATGCACACATAAACAAGATTTCCAACAGACTAGGGGTGGCTTGAAGTTTTCAATTTAAAGATTTATTTGGGGCAGGTACCTATCGTTTTTTTATAGGCCTTATTTAATCAAACATTATAAAAAGAGGAATATTTTCGTAAAGTTACCTAAAGCGAAAGTGAAAGAAGGATAATTGATGCCACGAAAATAATGAATAAAAATTATGAGCTTAAGGGAAGAGGTGGAAGAACGAAAGCAAAAGCTGCATGTTTTCACAATGTAGTGGCTAGATTTATAGGAAAGTAAAGAGATCTATGCTACAAAGGATTAGGATGTTAATTTTCATCCTTCGTACGTAGACTCCATTCTGAAACTTTAGTAGCAATTAGTGTGGAATAAGATGGAAAAGCGATATCTAGGTAAGTAGAATAAAAGAATTGCATCCTGTTATTGTTGGATGTCAAAAAAAGAGAAGTAAGGAGTTTTTCAAAAGATCGCATGCATTCTAAATATATATCAATGAAAAATATGTATTCATAAGGGGATAAAATTGAAGATGTCCAAATATTTTTGATATGCTCTCAAGCATAAAATAGTTTTATGTAAGCGTTCAAAAATTGGATTTCTTTGCTTAAAGTGAGTACTGCAAACTACATAAAAATCAGTTATCAAAATTAAAACTCTTATAAAGAGATATTTTTGTAGACCCATGTAAGGAATTATTTACCACATGAAATTAAAAAAGTAAGAAAACAAAAATTTAAAAATTTCTACTTTTTAGTATATTTATACAGGACCTTTTTAGTACAATAGTAAGTACAAGATGATTATAATTAAAGTGCAAGTTTCTGGAATATTCTAGAAGAAACATTATCAAGAGTATGTTGCAGGACGTTGTAATATTTATAGTCCGAGGAAATGAATTACACAATTAAAAAAATTTGTTCAATATTGTTTTTCGATAGGAGACGATGTAGTTTGCTAAAGCATTTTTATTTACAAATCCTCAAAAAATGTTCAGTTTTAAAACATTTCGTGTATAGTATTATTAAGTATATTTAAAAATGTACCATGATTTAATGGAGATAGAATGTCATTCGAATAGTCATTACACCGTTGCTTCGTCTAACAGATTGGAGAAAGAACTCATGCCAGTGAATTGTTTGAAGAAAATGATACATAAATTTGCGAACTTGGAACTAGTGGACGAAACGTTGTGAATCAGGAAGTTGTAGAAGAAATTTGGGAAGCAATGATTCCGGATCAGTATATGAAATACTAGAAGTGCAGCAAGGATATCCACATCATGGCTACATTTCAAGATATCCGTATAAAATTAAAATTTTCTGCACTTGCATTCACCGCAAAGAATTGATTTTGCCAACTTCAGTCTTCCTAAACCTGAGGAGGATAAATCGTAAATTAGAAACAGTTTGTAAAATGCATTCACTAGATCGGAACAATTATACAGAATTGCAAGATCTGACCTGCATTCTGTTTTTCGGAATTCAGTGTTTCTCATTACCATCTTACACCAGCATAATTCGATATACCGTAACAGGCACAACTTACAATAAAAGTACAGAAAATGATGAGATCCTGCTTTTCAAAACAGAAAATGGTTTTATGCAAGATGGAGCCTCCTATATACAACTCAGTCTGTTAAGCAACAGCTTCACCACACTTCTGGTGATGATTACATTATTAGTAGATGTTTCCCAATCCCATTCACATGATCTAAATTCTTGCGACTTCTGGTTGTAGGAATATTTAAAAAACTCATCGATATAAAGACAAACATAATTATGTTGTTCATTTAAAAAATGGCATTACTATGTATTTCCTAGAAACTGGTCAGGAAACATTAGGTATTACTGTAGATCTACAGCATTTGATTGGGCTTGAAGCCACATATATTGAGCACACATTTCATTTCGTTTTACAATGAAACATATAATTCCAATCTGTAAAGTAAAGTCAGTTAAAAAACACCACCTACCGAAAAAATTGAAATATTTTTTTTTAATCATATATTATACTTCCCCAAGCTGTAATATTACAAATACTAAGGTTCTTAAACATCGTCTTTTTCTAGAGTCCTTCAAATACTTGCACGTTAATTATAACCATCCAATATCATTTTAAAATAGTCCTTTTTATACGAAAAATAAAAATGTACAAATACCTGCGTATAGCACCAACTTTCGGCCGTTAGTATCGATTGATCTACCTCTGGAGGCGATAAAGTGGAACAGCAGGCTACAGCCATAATCTATAAAAAAATAAAGTAGAGAGATAGCTAAGAGAGCTGTTAAGAGATGTAAAAGAGAATTCAGATAATGTTGTGTTGGTAACCTGAATTGTCTCTTAAAGTCCGGACATATAAGGAAAAGGAAATTCACTATAGGATTATTCTCATCTCTAATTTCATAAAGGATGGGGTTATGATAATGAAAGAGGTGGGAGCTTTCCCACGAAATAGTAAAACGCGTTGGAGATTAGGAGTTGAAAATCCTTTTTTGGATCAAAGGAACAGCATTTATCGAGAAAATTTCGTATAAAAACACCTATTATGATCAGCAGATCGCCTTATCATTATTGAATGATCTTTCTGCCTGTAATAGTATGCAATAATGTAGTAATAATAGAGTATGGGGAAAAGAAAATTACCTATCATTACTGCTGTTATTTTCATCCTCTATGAGTTGGATAGCTCTAACTATGAAACTGACAAAGATTTTAATAATCCCTACAGCATATTTGTTGCTAACAGTCAAAATAATACCAGAAGATAGGAAATTTTCTGCATACGCCAAAGATTTGGTAGATCACGAGAAAACAAATGCATTCCACTGATCATTATTTAAAGGAATTTGCAAACATCTCAGAAATAAGAAATAATCCACAAGTTGAAAATAATGATTTAAGCATAGTAATAAGGATGTCTGAAAATCTTAACACATTGAAAGACATGATGTTAAAAATTTTAATCATTCAAAAGATTAAAAGTGCATACTTTTCTTTTGTTGTGAGAAGCACATTTGGGGGAATTGAAGGCTGTTTACAACAAGAAGTAAGCGTGGGTTGTGCTCAGTCGCATTTGCGCTAAGTCATTAAATAGTGTCATTTGCCCTCAAGCTTTAAAAAGTTAACCACATTATAAATTTTATTTTTGCATGTAAGATTTGACGATTTTACAGTATGGGAATCAATCACTGTCAGAGTGAGAATGATACTCCATGTCTCTGATAACGAAACGAAGCTTCCGTGAGCAAAATGCTGATGACCCTTATCGCGTTGCAGACAAGTGTAGAAAATAATAAAAAAAATTGTGAAATTTTCTTAAGACGTTTCTTAAAAGGGACACGTTTATAATTTTCCCATACAGAAGACATTTATAAAAATTATAATCTCGATGTGTATAAACAAATTTAATCTAACAAAGTGAAGTATAACATTTAATTCTGAGGATTCAATCGTTATATCTCTTACGGTTTATTTAACTAAATGAAAAAAAAAAGTCATAGAAAGTGCTTCGAATTCAAATTTAAATGGATATCAATGATGTTTAGTTCTTTCAATATATATGTATGCTTGTATATATATATATATATATTCCACGAGTTCATACTTGAAATGAGCTAATGTATTTTTTACATTAAATTTTTCAAATAAGTTGCTTGCATTGCAAAATAATAAGAGCTTAGTCTATAACAAATGATAGGAATCATATTAATAATTTTTAAAATAACCGCTGGTTGATTCTCAGGGGAAAAACCTATTTTCAATAAGAAAATGTTGATAACTACAAAAATGCCTTCAAATCTGAAATATATTACCCCATTTTCTAGCTTATTTATTGTCAGATTTAAATATATGTAATCCAATGGACCAGCAGTCGACATCTAAATGCAACACTATACGTACTACATTAAAACGCTTAATTCTCGGATACAGTATCATGAGCTAAAATTTTATTCGCAAGTAATGTAGTTGCAAATTTCTGCCTATTTTCTTAAAAGCGTAGGTACATGTCAAAGTTTCAGAAAAAATCATCGTGTTATTGTGAGAATTCAAAAAATGCAATGACTTAAAATTATCAAATTATTTTGTGGATTTTGGTAGAGTACAAGTGAATTTTGTGTCACATCATCGTTTCAATCGATTGAGAAAAACATATCTAAAGTGCAAATTCTATTTTCGGATTCTATTAACCGTATGTCAGAGATTAATTACCAACAAACTTGCCAAGGATGACAGAATAAGTTCAATAAAAATGCTAAATTCTCGTCAAAAGTTAATATTTCGTCATTGTTGCACGCCAATATCATGCAAATTGATCCATGGCATGAGAAGTTTATAAGAGAGTTAGCTAGCAAGTTTGGGGGAGACCACATTTGCTGGTATTTAATTATATCTAACAGGCGTTCAAAAAATTGCTGAGTTTTGGCTTCCCATACATCGAGCAAGCGTCCACGACACTTTTTAAAAATACCTTCCCCCTAACTTTACCTTTTTCTGTTTATTAAATTGACACGTGTCGAAGAAATCCATTTCAAATTCTTTCTAAGTAAAAAGCCCTAAGGGAAAAATTTCTTATTGTGTCGTGATATAGACTGATGCGTAGTCTTAACGTTGTACAAATAAATTCACGAGGAAAAATAAAATTAATTTAATTTTAAACTTGTCTTGCTTTCGGTCAATATCTTAAATGATTCGACCAATAAACTTGTCCAATTACAATTACGTTATATATGCATATATTTACACTAGATTAGCAAAAAATAAGCTTCCTACTTCAGGATGCTCAAGAATGCATTGGTTCATATGAGATAAAATTTGAACTACAGATAATTCAAATAATCACTTGATATCTATTTTAAAAAAGAAATTAGCATAAAAATTCAGTAATAGATGTCAAATTGTATGTACTGAAAAAATAAAGCATAATCTGCGTTACAGAGCATGCCTTTGTATAAAAGGAAGGTGGTATTAGTTACCTGTCTGTATATGGCTGATTCCGCCTTTTTATCTTAACAAAATCAACCTGTGCACCTATTGTAAGATGAGATTTCAGAAATTCGTAATTCATTTGCACTTAAGATCCTTGCTGGAATGTCGATTGCCATAGAGCTTACTGTTGAGTAACGAAGTCCACTTTTGCCTCAGTGAGCAAACTAATACTCAAAATTGTCGAATTTCAGCAGCGGAAAACGTCATTCTATCCAGTAACATCCTGCAAAAATAGCAAAATGGTGTTGTTTTAAGGATTATTATTTTGAAGAGATAACTTCGAAAAGTGACACCGTGGGATTTCAACCGACTGAATGTCTTTAGGACTCATTTTCATGCAGGATGGTAGATTATGTAAAGCTATTGCTATGGCACAGTTGTATGAGATCTATTTTTCAATAGCTCGCCGGAGAGCGCATCCAGTGCCAGATTTGAAGAATTGATATTCCATCGGCAGAAAATAGGATTCTGCAGTTAGAGTACATTTTGAACAAGAAGGGAGATTAATGGAACAGTTTTAATGTTCTTTTTTTTATTATTTAACATTTATAAAGTATATGAAATGTTTCTGTGAGTACTATCACGTCACCTATATACGTAATTTTGCATTAATTTTATTTTTAATAAATGCATCACATGAATTGTCTGTTGTTCAATTTTATCATATGTAAAATCAAAAGTATAAGCATTATGAAATTTCAATTACAATCTAATTCCGAATCAAACTAAAAAAAAGATACAATTGTTCTTAGAAAGCGCTAGTGCTGCTGTTACTAAAACAAGATGACCTAGTAAGTAAAAATGAATAAATGATGAGTAAAAATATCAAATTAATAAAAGCAAAAAGAATCCGGCCTGAAGACTTTCTCAAGGTTCATCCTCAGGAAAAGATTCAAATAAATTATTTTTTCTGTGAGAGGTCTGACTTTTGTCTAGCAATATCGACCTCTGGTGACCCGAAATACATTTGAAATTAATGTCAAAGAGATATACCATTTTTAATAAAAAGAAAACAGTAAATTACAGTAAAATGCAGCCCCCAATTTAAACAAAAGTTACAATTACAAATTATAAACTAAAAAAAGAACACTTACAAAAATCATTAAAACAAATAGGAAAGAATTTGCCAGCAGCAGATGAAACTTTTACAAAAAATGTATCTCATCATGTTCTATTCTTGCTTCTAGTATCGTTTTTTGCCCTTGTTTAAAAACGCATAGTCGTTCAAAGTAGTAAATAACTGGAAGGCCTCAGCGCCATCTATTGAATTAGTTAACAAGTAACGGAAAGTCTATTTTTAGTTCTGTCAAAATATTAGAAGCAAACCAAGCCTTCTCTTATTAAAACTTCTATATTGCATAAGTTTCTGCGAAACTCACAAGTAGTTAAGTTTTTAATGAGATTATTTGTTGCTTCAATATAAGAAATTTCGAAATTACAAACTCTTTTAATCCTATTAAATTGTGTGAAAAAAAGTTTGAAAATTTTACAGTTTAGATTAGAATGCAAATTTCTAACTTTAATTATTTTAAAGTCGAATTCATCCCTTTTATAGTATATACCAACTAATGTTTTACCATTAGAAATTTCGATTTTTAAATCTAGATAGGTAGCTTCAAGTGGATTTTTGTTTGTTTCAATCAGAACTAAATCTATTGGATAGCAATTAGTAACAATATTAGTATTGTTACGGATTTCCTTCCTTATTAGTCCGTCGGGTTCGTTTATGTGTAGTGGGGTATATGGTGTAAAAGATGAATAACACAATGAACAGTCCTTCCGTAGAATACTCAACACAGAAGACGTTTATTTACAGGACGAGGACAGGATAGCACAAGGACGACAAATATTTACAGAAGATAATTATATTCAGGCAAGACAAACAAACAGGACAGCACTCTACAACAGACAGTATCCCACAATAACAATAGTAGTCCACATGCAGAAATTCCGTAGTGACAACGTCAACAGCACACAAAGCGGCCAGACAGGACTCAGTAGGAGAAGGAATCTTTGAGGGATTCTGTCTACGCTCACGTAGGTATCTCCAAACGGCTGAAAATACACCTCTATCCCTCTTCGCTTTCGCTGCCGACTCACTACTTCACACAACGAGCTACGACACAAGACACGACGACTCCAGAATGAAGCACACACAGCAATTCAACATTTTTTCCTTGCTTCGGTATTCTCCCGGCGACTCTTCCACTCTTGACTACCAATTCACAACCTCTCAATTCAGACCTTCTCGACTGATCACACTTTCTACAGCTTCAGATTACTGGCTCCTGGAGACGGGGCAAAAAGGCTTCAGGACCAATCAGGATCATTCTGGACGTTTCTCGGCTCCTAATGGACGGATCAGTAAAATTCTCAAAGTTTCGAGTATTATTCATTTTGTCGCCAAATAATCGCCAAGCACTGGGATCTTTGATGTGACACCCAGGCAATGTTCAATACAGTTGACTGTAAATCAATCTTCCTTACGATGGCATTATTAGAGTGGAAAAGAAAATTACAAGTTCATAACAGTATGATCTAAGTTTAACAAAATTAAATCATCAATATATCTCTAACCTTTCATTGAATTGTGCTGAATTATTTTTCCCCATAGTAATGCAGGAAAATATTGGCTAAAGCACTTGAGAAAGTTGTTCCCATCGGAATGCCCTTTACTTGTTTATAAAAATTAATTCCCTTCAAAACGTAATCTTCGTTAATATTACAGTTACATAATTCTAGTCATTTATTTTTTATTCTAATACCTTCATTTAAATATATTTCATATATAAAAGTACAGACAATTTTTTTGTAGAAATTTTATCTGCCACTGGTATATTCTTTCCTTTTTGTTTTAATAATTGTTTGTGTATGTTGGAAGTTGTATTTTGTTGTAATTCATTTTTCTATTTCAGTAAAAAAAGACGCATCTCTTAGGTCTAAATGTCAGAGGATTTTCAACTCACTATTGTTAGGCAAAAGTCAGACCACTCACAGACAAAATCCCTTATTTGTATCTCTGCTTGAGTGCGATCCTTAAAAAAGTCTTCATGCCAGATTCTTAGTTTCCTTTTTGATTCTACTTTTATTCCTTTTGCTTTTATTAACGTGGTTTTTTTACTTATTTTTTTATATATATATTCGCCCTCACATTCATAAACGAAATAAATATATTTTAATAGTTACATCAGCAGAGATGCCAAATTCATCCGTACAGGTTCCAGGAAGTTTTCACAGAATTGATAGCCTTAATAAAATGTATTTGACCCATAATTTTTGAATGTAGTGTAGTTTATGAATACCCGCCGTAAATGCGCCCCTACATTCGCCCTCCGTCAGCAAGAATTGAGAACATTTTAACTCCTTCATACACTCAAGAACGTAAATTCTACACAAAGTATTCAATAACAAATGTTTTATACTTTTATTTTTTAACTTGAAGGTCTTTTTATTAAATTACTAGCTGATACCCGGCATGTTCTGTTGCTTTTGGAAATATCATTTGAAATTTAAAATGGCTGTCTTGTTTAATTAGGAATGATAGAAAGAATGACATTTCTTTTCTTATCGGCAAAGGAATTTAATGATATATAAAGGAGAAGAGCAAACAATATTTATTCAGTTTTTGACTTTGTTATTCAAGTGCAATAGAGTGGGCAATATTTTTGGTCTTCAGAAAAGACAAATTTTTTGGCTTGTGAAACACTTGAAGCGCCATGCGCACACTTGAAGTGGTTGGCCTTATGCCTTGTTGATGGTCATGGAGAATGTAAGGTGAAAAAAAAAAAAAAAACTGAAGTCATTTGAAATCAAAAGGCATGTCGGTGGAAATAATGGGAGCATATCTTCCATCTTCAATTGACTTTTCGTTCCTCGCATCTTCCCACATATCGGTCTTTTGATTCTGATGCACGGGAGCATTGTCTTTCGATCATTGCCGCATGTTGAAAGCGATTCATTTTGAAGCACGTTTGTAAATGATCTGCTTTATTGGGCGATTGTCGTTTATTTGAGAAGCTTATATTGGCTTATTTCTACGTGTAAGATAGATTAAGAGACATATTTTTTTTTCTCAAGCACGCTTCTGAAATCGAAATATCATTAACCATTCACTGAATAAGCAGAAAAATTACTGTTCGCCCAGGGAAATTTCTATTTCATATGACTGAGACTTGATCGACATATAACTCCATTTTGTATATGTGAGATAAACTCTGAATAATATATAAGGTTTACCGCAGAGAAAATATAGTGCATGTTGAATGACAACATCTTGTATAGATGACTACTCATTAATGAGAAAAAAATTAGTGCTTGCACTAAATATTTTAGATTCCATTTCATTCAGATTGATTGGCATTAATCACATTAATTTTATTTTGTTTGATATATGTGGGATTAACTGCAATGACAGGCCTCGTTTGCTATTTATCTTTTGTCATTAGTCAATTTTAAAAGTTAACCTTCGCGCAAGGACAAGCAATAAGTTGGCAAAGTTTCATTGGAGTCAGTTGAATGGCAGCGCATAAGGTACTAATAAATAAAAATTCATTTTTGTATATTAGATTATTTTTTAAAAAATTCAAAATAGATTTTATTGTTTTACTAGCCACCTTTGGCGACCAGCTGGTTCACCATGAGTAATACGTTCTAAAATTTTCAATTAAATCACATATTCATTAGCCTTGAAGTAATTCTCGGCATTGATTGGCCTGAAATTAATATTTTCTTTAAGATGGTGGACGAAAAGTTCTAAACACGTTTTCCTAATAACATTCTTTAATTTTATAAATCAGTCAGTTTTAATTATTGATTTAGAAGACTGATTGATATAGTAACTTTTATTTAAAATATTAATAAAAATATTTTGTAAAATATGGCTCACAGAGCAAAGTATGAAGAAATCTAAAACTCATTATTCATAAATGCATTGTTTGACTCAAGTGTTTACCGTAAATAAAGAAGATTTGTTGAATTAGTTATTTAGATATTGCAAACGATTATAGAAACCTTTTCTTTGCATTTAATTTTTTAGAAAACATCGCATTTTATATTTCTTTTATTTTATCCAGTCACGTGCTGAAAGTTGCATTTCTTTAGATTTAATTTGCGATGATAGTTGTAGTTCTTTTTTATTTGAATTTCCGTCATTGTTTTCTTTTATTTTATCCAGTCACGTGCTTAGAAAACATGGTTAAAATAGTTCTTTAAAAATTCGTTAAAAATAGAAACTTAAGTTATACATTAAAACACTGATACCATTAGAAAGATAATTTTTTAATCTTTAAATGGATGTAAAAATTATATTTGTGCGATAATATTTTCGGAAGTTATAGCGGAAAAACGTCGAAATTTAGCTTAAATTTTAATTAATTCAAATTCTAATTAAAAATTCGAAAAAAGGGCCCCGAGGTGCACATTCCCGACCTCCAAGGTATACATGTACCAAATTTGGTAGCTGTAGGTCCACCGGTCTGGCCTGTAGAGCGCCAACACACACATTGAGCTTTATTATAAGTATAGATTAAAATTTATTACTGATTTAACATTTAGGATCTGCTCTTCATTACGATCCATAAAAGCTCCTCTTTTTTAATATAATCGAATACGAATTAGTTATGCAAATCTCAGCTTCTATCACTATTCATAAAATTACAATTTTAACATTTAACACCACACCTCCGTTTCTAAGGTTCGTACGGCCCTTTTCTGGTTTATATAGATGTAGGTGGACTTTATTAAAAAAAAGAAGAAGAAGAAATTACACAGCAATTAATTTCTAAGAAACAAACAAATGACAAAATACGAAAACATACAGCATAACATAAATGATAAAAACTAGAATGGAGAATATCTGGAATACAATAAAATGCGGAGTGTATTAAAGTATACCCCAACAAAATGAAAAGGTTAATCTAACTGTAACAGTTCTCCATGATCAATTAGGAATCTAATCACATTTATGATCCTTTTTTTGGGGGGGGGGGGAGAAGGACTCTTTTATACCCAAGGCTTTCTAACAAAGAGGGCTTTCGGAAGTGTCATATAGAGTAAAAGGGTAGGATGTCGCAAAGTGAATGGGATCGCCAACTTTTCTACAAGAACAATAATCAACTTCTGATAAATGGAAACGGTGAAGAAAAGAAGGGAATGGACCATGTTCTTTGACAAACAGGATTTCTTCGCGAGTCCAGGAGAGATTGCAATTTTACTGTTTTGATGACTTGAAAAACAATACGATCAATACTTCCATTATCTCAAAGATTTTGCCATTTACTTATAAATATTTTCTGTGGATGCTGTTTAAGAGGGCACAGGGTTTTTGGAGCTTCTATTGGAGCATCTTTAATAATGGCTGCTTCTGCTGGAATATGAGTTTTATCATTACCCCGATAACCAGCATGGGCTTTGATACATCTTAAGAGGATATTTGGGTTTTGGAGGAGTAGAGACTGAATGTCTCGGGCAAGTTGATGAGGAGAATGGGGATCTTGTACTGCTAGCAAGCTTGGAAGACTGTTCGTCTAGATTTTAATAGTCCTGTTTTCGTCACTAGTTCGATTTCAGTCCAAGCAAATTCGGCATGAAACACAGTATGGAATTCCTCCAGTTTTCTTTTACATTCTAGGACTTTTAAGTCATTTTTGAATGAACGATATGAACACTCGGCTCCGTTTTGGACCCATCTGTGTAGAATGTTAGATTGTTATCCTCTTCAAAGGGCTCGGTGGTTGAAATTTGTTTTTCTATCTCAAACAATGAAGGGTGGATAGTAATATTCTTAACATTTTCTTTAAATGCTCTTGGATAACATGTTACACCTTCAAATTATATTTCTTTCTTTTTTCACGTGATATTGATTAAGAGCTTCATGTTGAGCTTTTATGTGAAGTGGCATAATGCCGGTAATGTCTTGCAAAGCTGCAGTCGGAATTGTATGATATGATCCAGTGATATATACGAGGAAGATCCTCTGAATAGATGATAATTTTCTCTCAAACCTAGGAGATGATGAAAGTGACCATGCACTTACACAATGCAGGAGCATCCTTTTGGTGACTGTTTGATATAGGATTCTTCTGAATTCATCAGCGAGAGCCTGCTATGCGGCAAAGTTGTCATAGATAGCCTTAGAGCCTTGTTCTTGAATATCAGTAATCCAATTTAGCTTTTCATCTATTGTTACTCCCAGATATTTCTCTGTTGAGATTTTGACTGCTACTGTGTAAAAATTACAATGAAATGCCTGCTCTTATCAATATGAAAAAATTACAATTAAATATCTACTTTTATCAGTGTTAACAAAATTATAATAAAATACCCAACCATTAAGAAAACGACGCAAAAGGTTTTCATGGTAAAAAACAGGTCATTGACTTATCCAACTAAAATCATTAAAATGGCTACCATCTTAAAATCGAATATGAAAATAAAAATCTTTAAATATAAATCGTTTTTATGACATTCAAGGGACATTTATGTCGAATTGGAAGAAAACCGAACAATGCGTTTAATCATAATTGGATAATAACAACAAAATACCTCATAGAATGACGAAAAATCAATTTGAAACAAGACCTCTCAAAACTCCGTCAATTAATTCTATTAAGTATCGCACATAAATATTTATTTACCATCTTTACTTTAAAAATTTTGTATTTTTCTTGCATATCCTGTAACAATATTCTGTAATTCTTTTACACAATTTTAGGTAAAGCTTTCCTTAAGTCAAATATTTGGAATACTCAAATTTTATTGCTTCCTCGTGAACTTCAATTTATCTAAGCTCCTTCGCTTTTCACAACTTTACATAGCTTTTGTTGCATTAGTTATTTACCTTTAAATACATTATTTCTTAATAAATCAAAGAACATTCTGAATATGTATGAGATTATAAATTATAACAAGTCATATTCCCGTTGTAATTTTAAAAAATGGTTTTTCCAAGAGTTTAAATGCGGCATAAGACCATTTTTTTCAGTTAGAAAGAAAATTCATTTTCATTTGAATAATAGATCTAAAAAAATTCGGAATATGTATGCGGTTGTAAATTAAATCAAGGTACATTCCAGAAAAAAGGGGGGCTTTTCAAAGTGTTTAAATGAGAAATAAGACTATATTTTCCGTTAGAAACAAAATTGAGTTCCATTTGAATGTCGGGATAATTTTTTGGAAACATCGAGAAAATATTTTTTCCTTGTACTTTATAGCCAAATCAACAGCCTGAAAAATTATTATTCAATTCCTTTTCATAAAATCTATAAAATAATGGTAATAATAAATATGGAAACAATTAAAATAATTGTGTTTTTTTTATTTTTATTCATTCAATAAAATAGCAAAATAATATTAGCTTGTTTTCAAAACTATTTTTATTTCGTTTATTTTATGTTACGGTTCTATTAACTTTCGAGTGAACAAAGAATTTATTTCAATTGGAACCTGCATCCCTTAAATCTGAGTCTAGCTCTGCTTTCTATTAACCATTGAGAGACTAGTAAATCGTTTAAAAATAAACGTAGAATATAATTGATTATATATATATATATAAGCAATTATATATTGATATATATATGTGTGTGTGTTTGTGTGAATGTAAACATATTTTAGCAGTTCCGTAGACAAATTGAAGAAACTTTTGAAATTTTATAATTTCGATTTATTTCCCCACGGGATACATAACTATGAACAAGGAAGAAACTATAAGTTGGTTTACTTCTCGATACAAACTTAGAAGAGAGCTAATTCTTTAACATTTGATGGTATTGATGATACCTGTCTAATGCCGTCGCACTTACTCTCAATTAGATTGAGATCTAAGGATTGTGCAAGCTAATTCATCTCTCATGCTCTTCGTACTAGCTGAGAACAGTGCCAGTTTTATGACAGGATTGCTATAAATATCCAATCCATGACAGGATACACCGTTAACATAACAGGATTTATTTAATACCCTTGGGCATTCAAATATTGTTAAACAGTAATAAAAGTATCCCAAAGTACATTAGAAAACGTCTTATAACATTATACAGCCTCTACCACCTTGAAGTGGCGGCGGTAGTAGTACGGTTAACAAATGCAATATCAGGACTGTGTATTGTACTTATGATTCCATAGTCTATACGGTGTAATGTGCGGCTAATAGTTCGTTCAGACCTTCGCATTTGCTGCTTGATTAATATTCCTGCAATTTGACGTACTGTAGCTCTTTTATTGCTCTGGACAACTCTGGTCTCTGGATCCATCATTTAGTAACCTGTGATAACTACAAACTCGACATTGAGATTCAGTTTTCAGTTCACTAGCCCACTCTTTCTGAACAGTAATAATTGTTTCTAGCGAATATTTCACAATTGCAGCCGTTTTGCAGATAATGATTCCGATGCTTCGAGTGATTACAATCATCCTGCGATCAAACGCAGTTAAACCGTGTTTTTTGTTCATTTCTTCGCAAACAACACGGTGTAATTCATACTTCACTTTACTGATGATGGTTTACTGGAGCACCCGTCTCGGCTCCGAGACTATCCCTGGTCTTTGTAGAATGAGGATACTTGATCCTGATTCTGACCTGAACAGTGTCCCGTGCCAATCATGCTTCACTTCTGATTGACAGTTAGAGAATCCTCGTGAATTGAGAGACCTGCCGACATTATAATCCTGGATTGGAGAAGAAAATGAGTAAATGGAAGCAGAATCGGGTTGACAGGTCAGGAGGCTGCTGAGTTGAGGTGGGTGGATGGTGAAGACATTATCCAACAAGTGCGTTTATCAGGATCCGTTTTCCCCTCTTTATCATCAGTTTTCTTAAGATGCTGAGAAATTCTTTCAGTAAGGTGTGGATTTCTTTTAATGCATCAATGATTTCTTGGATATCTAAGGGTTTTAAGTCTTCACTACAAGTGATGGGTTTAGCTTATTTAGGTCCAGATAGGGTTATTTCTTCTGGGTTCAGCTCGCTGTTTTCGAATGGGGTTACTTCTTGGCGGTATTACATATATTCTTCTATAGGATAGTTTCTACCCTCTCAAGAGGCCAGGCGCCTCTTCTCATTGAGATTTATACAGATCTGGTCCTGAAGTTGCTCCTTTATTTCTCATTGCCTGGTGGGATGCTTGCAATTATATTTGATGCAGTGCGGATAAGATTTGCAACTCCGTAGCGCTGGTAGAACTCGGGGTAGTTATTGCAAATAGTGGCCTTGGCTGCTCTTCTATACGTTTCTATTTTGATTTTTATGCAAGAGAGCTCTATAAATTAATCAATGGCTTTAGAAGCTTTTATTCCTGGAGCTGTGAAATTCATACTATGTTGTAGCTTAATTAACTTAATTCTTTCTTGATGTCGTCTTTGCAATCCTGGTAAACCTTTAATGACAATCTTGACAGGCCGATCTGCTCGATCCTCAGAGATTATATATTTTTTGATTCAATATTTCTATGATTTTCTTCCTTTCTTCATCAGTTACAGGATTTATTTTCGTAAATTCTTTTTAATAGATATTTTCGGTTTTAGCGAAATTTTCGGCATATTTCGTATAGAGTTAATTTGTAATCATCTCTTATTTTCAGGCAAATTGATGGTAATTCTTATTCTTGATGGATGGTTTCCTTTTTCAAGATTTGAAATTTATTAGAAACTCTAAATTCTGGTTTATCCAGGAAGTGTTTTCTTTTTGCGGCATGTTTTTTAAAGGTGTCTTTAAAGGTCTGGTCCATATACATTTCTATACTGTCTATAAGGGGGATGTGTTTAGCATTGCTTGGCATGGGCTTAAATCCTCTCTCTTTCATTTGCCATCTTTTCGAGATTTGCTTGCAATTCTTTGAATTTACTTAGTTCTTCAAGTCATTGAGCAACGTGTTCCGGGTCATTTTTCTTCATCTGCTGTAAAGTGTCTTTAAATGCGTCGATGATTTTCTGAAACTGCTGCGCTCGCTGTGGGCTCTTTAGAAGATAAGTGCGGAAGTTCTGATCACCATTATGGACTCAGCAATGACATCTCATACATTGGCTAGCTTTATTTAGTTTAGTTTAGTTATTCTGTTTTCAAATTCCTCTATCCAGCTTTGGTGGTCCTTGTAACTACTACTTTCAGGGAGGTGAAATTTCATTTTCTCCTTTTGTAGCTTCATAGCCATTTCTGAATTTTTAATACCTCATCTAAAACTTTTAATATCCTTACAGTTCCGTTCAATTTTCAATAAGAAGTTTCTAGTGTACAAAGAACCAACATATCGTCTCGATTAATCCCTGTTAAAAAAAGACCCTTCAGAGCATGTGTTCCTTTCCATCGCTGGAAACAGTGTGAATTCATGCTTCAGATTTTTCGATTTCGATGGGCACCCTATAGGAGAAACCGGCCGTAGAGAAAGGACTATCTACTTCATGGTAGTGACTGTCTGATATCATGGCTTTTAAAAGAGTGGCCTGAACTGAGTTGTCTTGAGAGAGATTTTGAATCGCAAGGATTTTGGTTCAGATTTTTGACGAAGCAAGGATGTGGATTGATCAGTAGTAGTAAACCCCCACTACCGATTCCAAGTTGAGTTGCTTTCCCTCCTGCTGCTAACCCCCTTTCCTTCCCCTTAGAGTTGAGTTGAGTTGTTTTCCCACTGCTACTAACTTCCTTCTGTGTTGAGTTGTTCCCATCCTGCTACCTCCCCTAGAGTTGTGTTGATACTCTCCTTCTTCTTAATGACATCAGCTTGGAGTTGAGGGGTTTTAGAGCTGCCTCGAAGTTGAGTTGTATTATTTCTCGTCCTCCACATGAGTTGTTATAATCTGAAGTGAAGGGTGAATTGGACTGCAGAAATGACGTCATTTCTGCAGTCCAATCTCGATTTCCGCAATTCGCCATTAATTTGAAATCCTCCATTACTGCATAATTATTTTAATTAATTTGATTATTCTAATGAACTATTTTTTAATTGAGTTTACTTTGCACGATTCCGATGCGTGCAAAGTAAGTTCAATTGTGTGCATGTCTGAACATGGTAGTACTTGCATGGGGAGCCAGTAATATGGTGTCGCGAAGAGATGAAGATATTTAATGCTGATTGCAACTGTTTGAGAAAAGGTTGAGTTGTCCGTCTTCTGCTTGATGTTTGCTTTCCGTGTTTTTATTGGTCGACAAGGGGACACAACAGGTTATACGTCGTGTGACGTTGTTGCAAGGATCGAAACTGGAATTTTCTGATTAGCTCTTTTAGTAAAGTAAAGTGAACTGAGTGTTCCGTTATCTGTCTTTTGGGCTGCTCATCCTCTAATGTATACCATTTCATTGTGTTGCATTGTATTAATTTGTATTAATTGCTGAGCTTATTTGAATTTGTCGAAAGATGCATATGCGCATAGAAGTTCAAAACGCAAGAATGAGCAATTTGAGCAAATGGATAAAAAAAGGTGTAATAGCAACCGAACGGAGCAAGAAATTTCTTTAAGTAAGTTACCAAAAAATATGGTTCATCTCAGTGATGGCTTTTTTGTTGTAGTGAATGCTTTTCAAAAGGAAACCAGAGTTTACATTCGAGTTTATGTAACGGATGACAATGTTTTCCTCCATCCTACGAAAGAAGAAGTGTCTTTGAAGCCTGAAGTATGTTCAGTTCTATCTACACTTCGCACTTTTCCTGCACTTTTGAATCCCGATGGCTGTGGTTAAGAAAGATGTGTGCATTTTCAATCACAAAGTCAATTCTCAAATGTGTATTAGTTTACAGAGACTTTTTCAGTGAAAGAGACAATTCATTTCATCTGGTACCAGAAAAAGTAATCACCAGAGGAGCTCAATTTGAACACTTGTTGGATTCACAGAATTGAATTTTTAGTTGTTAAATCTAGTCCCATAGCATACACACTCAAAAGAACGTGTCATTTTGGAAAATCAAAAGTATCCATGTGATGAAAAATTAGATGACTGGGATGCTGATACTCCACAAGGTTATGATGAACTGGTAATTTCTATGTGTCAATGTTTGTTTGACTGTATTTCACAAAATATATCAATGCTTTCAAAAACTGAATGTATTGATTGTAAGCAAGGGTTTATATTTAATATGGATGCACATGACCGTGTGTCATTTAGTAAGAAACCGAATTTTGATGCTTATTTTGAAAAAGCACTATGTAATGTTGATTGGAATGTGTTAGATGCTACGTTTGTAAAACTGAGCATTAATAGACCCTATCTCCGATGGTCTCAGTATGACTTATTTATTGAAATGGATATTGTAAAATTCTTTTCGAAAATAGATGTATTTAAATTAACCTGATGATGTATCTTTATCATTTTTGAGTTTTGAAGTCTTATAATAAAATTTATTTCCTCTAATTTGTTTTTATTTTATATTTTTAACCTTATTCTTTATCTTTTATATACAAATTTTTTGATACAAAAGTATATAAAGGCTTTGTAAATCTTATGTTGTCTCATTGATTATCTGTATATGTAACAGAATACCTATTATTATTTTATTTCAGTTTTTATGAACTAAAAAAATGACAGAACACTCACTTGAAAAATTTTATAAAAATCCTAAGCATCCAGCAAGTTTTACAGGTTTAAATGCTTTGCAAAAAGTTGTAGGAAACAGTGTGAAGACTAAAAACATTAAAAAATGGTTAGAGTCTAAAGAGTCTTACATTCTACATAAGACAGCAAGACGAAATTTAAATAGAAATCGTGTCATAGTAGGAGGAATAGATGAACAGTTTCAAGTTGATTTCTTAGACATGCAATATCTAAATAAATTTAATAAAGGATATAAATAAATGCTGACATGTTTAGACGTGTTTTCAAAATATGCTTGGGTAATACCCTCGAAGGATAAAACAGGTTAAAGCATTTTAACTGGCGTTCAGAAAATATTCAAAGAACGCACTCCTCAATTACTTCAAACGTGTAAAGGAACAGAATTCAAACACAAATTAGTCCAAAATTATTTACAGAAAATGAATGTACACTTTTTTACGACAAATAATGAAATTAAAGCTAGCATAGTCGAACGCTTTCATAGAGTTCTAATGTCCAAATTGACGAGATGTTTTACAGAATATAACACTCAAAAATACATAGACGTGATTCAAAAATTAATATCTAGTTATAATTATACGTGGCATCGAAGTATCAAAATGAAGCTATCTTCAGTAAATATTGACAACCAAGTCGAAGTTTGGCAAAATTTATACGGCAAACTTTCCGAATAAAAATCAGAAAAAGCTTTTTTTTACAGTACGTTTCGTATCAGCAAGTGGGAAGGAAAATTGAAAAAGGGTATGAAAATAATTGGTCTAGAGAAATATTTACAACTGACAAAATTCTTTCAAGAATACCGATTGTAATTGAAGGATTTTAACAATAATGTTATAGAAGGGACATTTTACGAAAAAGAAATCCAAAAAGTTGAAGATTCCGGCTATTATCCTGTAGAAAAAGTGATAAAGAAAAGAAGTAAAAATGGAATATTCTGTGAAATTTCTGGGTTTTCCGAAAGAATTTAATTCTTGGGTGAGTGAAGTAAAAATGCTATAAATAGCGAACTTCGTTAAAAATATCGAATTAGTATATGAAAAATGTCATTCTATCTGACGCTTCCTTCTGATAGTTCCTTACATTATCTTCCGGATAATAAAATTTCAAGATTTGTAACTCAACTTCCTACACCGATATCATTAGAAGGAAAATGAGAAGTTGGATTAGTTGAAATAATTTACCCCATACATGGTATAATATAAACGAGAAGAACAATATCTTCGGTTTTGATTTAGGGGACGGAAAGTTAATTACAAGAAAAATTCCGCCAGATTCCTATGAAACCGTTCCAGACATTTTAAAAGCAATGATATTGTCCTTACACGAAGGTAAAATAAATTTTAAATTCAATGCTAATAACAAGGGAGTAAAAATAAAAACAAAAAAGAAATCAAAAGTTGTCTTGCGAAAATGTTTTTGTGTGATCTTTTATGTTTCTATCCTCATGCTATTGAGGGAGTTGAAGAAAGCTCGTTCGTGGCTTTCCCAGTATTTTATGTATATAATGATATTGTCCAACCTGTGATTGTAGGACATGTAAAAGCACCCCTTTTAAGAATTGTGAGAATTTCCAGAAAAGACGGAGATGTTATTAGTGCTCATTATGCGCCCGTGATTCGACATTCTTTTCAAACTATAGAAATGGAACTTCGTCTTAATTCAGGTGCTTTGGTTCCATTTGAAAGGGGAAAAGTGATTATAGTTTTACATTTTCGAATGAGACAAATCCTATAAATAGGAGGCACTTCTTAGTGTGGGCACTTATTTCAATATTTTGATATGAAAGATGAGTTGTATTACAAAAGTGCCATATACTTGTTGAGCAACGAAATTCTATTATCACAAAAGTCCATCATTACAAAAAATTATTCAAATCACAAAGGTTCTGGAATTCTATATTATGAAGGAGGATCCTTTCAAAAAGGATATGGATTAGCTGGAATATTTCGCCGTTGGTTTCGAGCGGCATTGCCGTTTCTAGTGAAAGAAGGAAAAGCAATTGGAAAGGAAACTCTAGTCTCAGGTACGAATGTAATTAGCGAAGTTGCTTCGGGGAAAGATATCGAATTCGCTGTCAAAAAAAGGAGTAAAGAAGCTGGGAAAAACCTGGCTCGAAAAGCTATTGGTCAAATACAGTCGATGATAGGTAATGGAAAATATAAAAGAGAAAACAACAGAAAAGAGTAATTTCATCTAAGGTGAAGAAGACGGCGGTTCGAGACATTTTTGATTCATAATGGCTTACATTTTGAAAGACTCCCCAGAATGTGTGAAATCGGAACCTTTTCATTTACCTCCTATTCAAATTGCTGAGGAAAATGGTCAATGGTCCATCCCTTATCCAATGTATTTGATGGAGGACTTGTTGAATTTCACATTTCTTGAAGTGGAGAAGAGTATCTCGATTTGAGTCTATATGTAAAAGCAAAAATTTTGAAAGCAAATGGTTCACCTATACTAAAAGGAACTGATTCCAATGGTTCATCTACATCAACATCTTCATCTACATTTTCATCAACAACACCAACCGCATTTAGGTCAACAAAAACTAATATTGGCCCTCTTAATTTATTTCTTCATTCACTCTTCAGTCAAGTAGACGTTTCCTTAAACGATTGTCTTGTGTCTAACGCTAGTAATACATATCCTTATCGATCTTATATTGAGACGTTATTGAATCATGGCTACGAGAGGAAAACTTCTCAACTTATATATGAAATGTTTTACAGCGATAATGACAACGGATTGGAAAAACGATCAAAATTTTTTGAATCGAGTGCCACAGTGGATATGATCGGCGGATTACATATTGACCTGTTTCATCAAGAAAGACTATTATTGAACGTAGTAGATGTGAAAATTAAATTGATTCGAAGTAAACCCGAGTTCTGCTTGCTAGGAGTTGAAGGATACAAAGTTGTTAAGGAAAAAATCAATTTGTTAGTTCGAAAAGTTCGTGTCAGTCCAGGTATTATATTAAAAAACGTGAAAGCTCTGGAAAAAGAAACAGCAAAATATCCTATAAATAGAGAGCTTTGCAAAGTATATTCTATTCCTCAGGGAAGTATGTCGATGGTACAAGACAATATTTTCGTGGGACAGATGCCCAAAAGAGTCATTATTGGATGTGTGGAAAATGATGCTTTTCATGGAACATTTCAAAAATCATCTTTCGAGATCAAGCATTTTGACATGAACTTTATAGAAATTTATGTAGATGGTCAGTACCCCATAACCCTCTCGAGTTGAATTTTGATAAAAATAATAATATCAGAGGTTATAACAGCTTGGTTTCTGGAACTGATAAATATGGTCAAGACCAAGGTTTATTTCTATCTAGAGAAGATTATATAAATGGGAATACTTTGTTTGCTTTTTATTTATCAACGGACCTTTGTAATGGTGATCATTTAAATCTTACTAAGCATAGTAGTTTGAGGTGGGAAATTAAATTTTCAAAGGCGCTTTCTCAAATTATCTGTGTGTTAATTTACGCCGAGTTCGACAACGTAATAGAAATAAACAAAACGAGGAATATTTTATACGACTTTGAAAATTGAAAATGAATGGAAATCAGATACATTGCATTTTATCAAAAGATCCTTATACTTCACCATTTTTTCGGGGCGTATTTACATCCGACACTATTCCGCTCTTGAAAGAAAAGTCTGCTATTGCCGTGAATACCGACACGTCATCTAAGCCAGGATCCCACTGGTTAGGTTTTAACCTAGAAGCTAACAGTCTTGATTTTTTTATTCGTTTGGAAATCTACCTGAATTTTATGGTCAACTTTTTCACGATTTCGTTTCCCGTTATTTTTGTGTTATGGAATGCAACAACGATGCAAAGTTTTACGCCTAATGTCTGTGGAGCCTATTGCATTTATTTTATTTTAAAACGATGTCAATGACAATCTTTGTACTCCATTGTAAGCAATTTATCTCAATGTCAGAATAATGATTTTCGAATGTATCAATTTGTGAAAAAAAGGTATGGCGTAAGAATGATTTTTAGACAGTAAATAAATTTATTGAAAGCCCTTTAATTCTCTTTTTTGTATAAATACAACCACACATAACGTTTTCAGTTAGTAATCATGGATTCATTACGTCTGCATCACTCGTGCACCGTTCTTGCCGGTGGCGCAACAGGATGTGGAAAGATATACCTATTAAAGAAATTAATCGATTTTAAGATGATACATCCTTTCCTCTTAAAATAATTTGGCGCTGTGGGGTTTATAAAAACCTTTACAAAGAAGTGAAAAATGTAGAATTTTATGAAGGATTGCCTTCTAATATCAAAACTATTTCGAATGCTTTAATTGTGATGAATGATTTAACGGCAAAACTTTGCAGCGATAATAAATTAAGCAAACTTTCCACTAAGGGAAGCCATCATCGTAATTGAACTATAATTTTTATTGTTCAAAATATATTTCACAAAGGTGAAGAAATGAGAGATATTTCACTGAATGTGCATTACATGTTTTTATTTAAAAATCCCCGAGATCGATCCCAAATCCTGTATTTAGGTCGCCAATTTTACCCTAACAATATGAAATTTTTTCCAGAAGTATACGAAGATGCTACCTCAAAAGTATTTAGCTATCTACTTGTTGATCAAACAGATGACTCATTGCGTCTGCGCACTGGACTTTTTCCAGGTGTTAAATATTATGTATATCATTTCATTACGGAAATACCATGACATTAGCAGTCTTAGATTTCGAATCTCTCCTGGACGTTTTATCATTAAAGAGATGGCTGTGAATGAAGATTCCTTCTGTGGACGATGGCTTTTTAAATCATCTCATTCTTTTGAAACTTTAAACTGTAGGAAACAAAGTATTTACTCTTGGATTACTAAATTTCTTCATCAAATCGAAAGGAATGATGGTGAATTGCCTTATGATACCTTCCACTTTGTATTGGCAGCCATATTCGAAACGTTTGCCTATAATTACGTAAAAGGTCTTGAAAAAAAGAAATTCGTAGAATTTTTGACAGGCCGAAATATTAAATCTTGATGTTTTGAATGCCCAAAAATAAAAGATTCACCCAGTTTTGATTTACTGTGTCCCTACATGCATGGGAAAAATTACCATCATTGTTCCGTCTACAGAGCCAAAGCATTTGCTAGATATCTAGAATGTATATAAAGCCCCCTTGATTAGCATTTTTTAATCAAATTAATCATCAACGTGTGTACGCTACAACAGCAAGAATATTTGAAAGCTATTTATAAAATTAAATCGAAGAGCTCAGTTTTCAAAACATGCCCAAATAATATTATTAAAGCTCTGTGCGGATGTGCACTGAATGCACTTCGAGGAAATGTACCTCTCACTAAGAAACAAAGGAATAAACTCATTCCTTTAAAAATAAGCTTAAGAAAACTTTCGGACAGGAAAATACCCCTATATAAAAAGAGGCAACTTCTCTTTCAACGCGGTGAAGGATTTTTATCTCTTTTGTTACCAGCTGCCGTATTTGTGATTAGCTTTCTCATCAATGGAGCACACTAAGAAAATGGTCTTAATACCCAAAGATCGGGCAGAATTTGTGGATCATTTATCTGATTTAGATTCTAAATGCAAAATATTCTTCAAAGGGGGCTAGCAGCAGGAGGAGAAACAACTCAACTCGTAATCGGTAGTGGGGGGTTACTACTATCAGATCAGAAGTAGTGATCAAATGGAGCTATTCTACTAGATGTCATCGGTGGTGAAGGTGTGAGGCAGCGCAGACAAAGGTAAACAGGTAGTTGTGATTTCGTCCTCTTTCTAGATAAAGTTATTCCTCATATTCATAGCAGTAGATGGCACTAGAAAAAAGTAATCGTACTTAGGGATTAGTTTTAATGCATCGTTATCAATGTAAATTAGATTATTGTAAAAGTTAGTTGCAAGTTTTCTAATGAATTTTTTAAGCGAGGAATAATTGATAGCTTTGTTAATTTCAGTATTAGAAAAAATAATAACGGGCTTTACAGGCATTATTAATTATATAAGTTTGTTTTTGATCGAGTAGTTTAAAATCCCTTAAAAAATTGAGATTAAGATTACATAACATTTGTAATAATGAATTACAGATTAAAAGTAGAGAATAATTAAAATAAACGTTTGTTTTAAAAACTGTTTTAACTAATTCAAACAGTTCTGGAATGTTTGAATTAATGATGCTCCGTTCAAAAGGAAAGTATCTGATAACTCTTTTTCTGACCCCCAATTTAATCACAGCTAGGATTTATATATTTATATAAGAATGAAAATTTTAGTTTAAAATATTTATGGGCGTTGCCCTTTAATTTTAAACACTAGAAACCAAATAAAAAAACCATCGATGAAACTGTAGCGTCAGATGAAAAAAGATCGAACAACTGGTCTTTTGTGTGCCAGTTTTTTTTTTTTTTTTTTTTTTTTTTTTTTCATGAATGATGCATTTCTTTGTGCTGAAACGACATTTGACAGAAAAGTCAATAACAGAAAATTGCCCAATCACAAAACGCACAAAGCACGCTTCAGAATAGGAATGATTTCTTATAAAAGAGAATTTGGAAACTTTCAAAGCCAGATTATGACATCTGAGGAAAGCAGAATTTAGACAACACACAAGGATTTCTTTGTAAGCTGATATACCAGTTCAGTATTGATGATGATAGAGAAGAGTTTAATTTCATTTTGGTGAATATATTTATAGATCTGATGTAACATTATTATAATAAAGTGCTCACTTTTGAATATGGGTAAATATATATAGTTGTAATGATAATTATAAGGAAGTTTTATTTTTAATTTTGATTAATATAATTATATATCTGTTGTAATGAAATTTCCTTTTTAATTTTGATGACAATAATTACATATCTGTTATAATGATTATTATAAAAAAGACTTATTTTTTTTAAATGTAGTGAATATATCTATTGTAATGAATTATGTAATTTAGTTTCGTTTAATTATTATGTAATGATAATTTTTATACAGTACTGAGCCAAATAATAGGAGAAAGCACACGAAAATTCATACATACATATTTCAATTAGTATAAGTTCACTTACACGTATAGCATAGCAATTTAATGAAAAATGTCTTCCTCTTTTAATAATATACTTTACATGTTTTGGCATGGATTTCACTAATTTAGAGTAAAAATTTTTGACGTCGTCATGACAAAACCATACTTTTAGGGCATTCTTTATCACTTTTCATTTCGTTGCGCTGCTTCATAATGTCCATAAATATTCGAATGGGCTTTAGACACGGAAGAGTGAAAAAAACATTTATACTGAAATGTGCGCTCAGTAACGGATCGTACATAATATTTTATAGGATTTAGCAAAAAGAGAAAAAAATCCCACAATATAAAATGATAAAAACCTCCTTATTTCCTACGGATTTTCAAAAATAATAGCGAAAAACATGAGAGTTTAGAATAAACTGCTCAAGTTAACTTTAATCTTGCAGACTGACTCTTCAAACTTTCAAATAACAGATACCAATAATATATTATAGGAAATTATCAACCTGAAGAGTTTTCCAACCACTTGAAATTTTTAAAAGAAATAATAATAGAATAAATAATGAGTAAAAATATCCAAATCAGAGACAATCTAAAGTAAATGGGAAAAACAGAAACTCTTTACGATGTCAGAAGAATTAACAGATAACAGTTGGAAAAACCTTGTACTCGTATTTCATCAACCATTAAAATTCCCCATCTAAAATTAATTAAATGTTTTCTGTTAATCGAATTCCAATATTTTGCATTTTCCAGTATTAATTAGTAGAATCCCTATAATTTGCATAATTCTACTTTACTTTTATTGTAATTATTATTTGCTTATATAACACGACTTCTAAAACCAATCTTAAAATCTTGTAAATTAATCGCATGATAAGATAAATTAAACTTAAATGTTTTCCATATATAGCAATATATTTATTTCCTTTTAAAATGTCGGGGACATAATTATTCAGAAATTCAATTGAAGATGAATTTTGAAGCAGTTTTCCTGATCAACGAGATAATTGTTTTTGCCCCTTACAGCAACATAAAAAGTACGATTCCACTCGTTTCTATAAAATCGATTACATAATGTTTCTATAGAATCTTTCAAATAATGAAAAATATTCAAAACAGAATCTACTTCATAACAGACTAATAAGAGCATATATAATTATAATTTAAAAAATGATGCATTTTAGCCCATTAATATGCGAATGTTTTTTAAAAAAGTATTTATTTTATATTCTTACATTTCTATTGATTTTCATGACATCTGGTAGGGAACTAGAGCTATCCAAAATAGTTTTTGCAATCGGGCCCCATACCTTCTAAAACCAGTTCAAACTAAACGAATTGTAACATATATGCGCGCGCATGTGTATATACGCCTTCACATTCATAAACAAATTTCAGCAGAGATGTTTCAATGCCAAACTCACTCGCACGGGTTGGAGGAAGTGTTTAACAGCGCATCAAGGCCAAACTCGCTCATTCACTACTTTTAGATCGACAGCGAAGCGACTGTTTTCAAAAAGAAGGACGAGACCTCTCTCAAATGAAGCGGTTTTCATCGCAGAAGATCCACATGAATCCGCATGCCTGATGAGTACTGAAATTGATAATGAGACTTTTATTTATTGATTGATTTTGGAGAACGTTGAAATGATACAAATGAACGTTACAAAGGGAAAGGGAGAATATATTTTCGGTATTCACACTTTGCTGTAGAAATTCTAATGCATTACATCCATGGTTCATGTATTTTTTTTTTTTTAAATATGTTTTTCGCAAGCAAATAAGTAATACTTCGATTCGCACAGGTTATTTGAAATACAGACATGTAACTTTATATTTCAGTAAAATAATTTTAAGAACGTGTTAAAATCATTAAATATCACATGAAAATTCTGTATGAGTTAATCGACTGCGAATGTCATACATATTAATCACCAAAATTTAAATACCAACTGTATTAAACAATGGAGCTTCTTAACATCATGATGTAATATGGATGAATTTTTTTTAAATCTCACAAGTCTGAATTTCTATTTCAAATTGGTATCCTCAATAAGGCAATTATTTTGCCAAAATATTTAATACTATTTAAAGAGAGAGAGAGAGAAAAAGAAATTGAAAGGGTGAAGTATTTGACTAAAAGATAGTCAAATGAAACCAATTCGAGGTAATATGTGTGTGTGGGCAGGAAAATCTTCCTCTGCATATGAAATCTCGAGTACAGGATATTATTATACATAAGCTTTTGAGGGTGGGGAATTCCTTTATTGGGTTTTCCATCTGAATAAATGAGAGTGTAAAAAGAAAAACTTATCAGATATCACAATGATTCATTCAAAGGGAAACTAATAATTATTTTCATGTAATAATGGGTAAAAAACAGCAAGAGAGGTCCCCCCTCCACATTTTTTTTCTCGTATACTCTCTAATAAAATGAATTTGTGTTTTATAAGCGTTTTTTCCGAACCGATTGAAACCAAAGTGGGTCACGAAATTAAAATTGCGGTCACAAAACCGCATATCAAAATCTATATATTTAAGGCTATACCTTTTCCGATAATCACGTTAACATGCTTCCGAAAATACAAAGTAATAGCCCCGGTCGAAAATTGGTATGGGTCAACGATATATAAGTTAAATTTGCGTACAGAATTTTATAAAAATAGCTATCTTCGTTTTGTAATTATCATGCCTCATTTGAACAGACTTCCTTTGAAAAGATTTTGTTCAAAATTTTGATAAAAATCTACAAATTAGGAATAAGTATACCAAATTACATCTGTCAAGCTCAGAGCTTTTTTGAGTTATCTTTTTCATAGACAGTCAGAGAGGGACGAACAAACAGATTGAAAGATATTTTTCGAAGACAGGGAATGAGGAAATTCATCACAACATGATTTTTCTTTTTTTGACGATTACAATACTATTTCTATACCTCTTATTATAAGGTGTAAGAGAAAAAAAAGCATTCCATATTTACTTAAATAACTAATTATCGGACTGATTTTCTAAAAAAAAATCTTCCGTTTACTTTTCATGCACGAAATATACAAAAAAATTTACTGAATACTTAATAAAGAAATTAACACAAATTTTTTCTACAGGTATTGATAAATTTTTGTTTTAAATCGCCATGAATTCGAAAATATATATATATATGTTTGGAGTCATGTCTATTTCTCAAAGACTGCAACAAGCTTGCAGGATGAAAAATTGGTTACATCCAATTTATAGATCAAATGTGATCTAAATATTAAATATCAGTATCCATACAATCAACACATTTCTAACTTTTTACCCTTCTCTTGAAAAACCGTATTCTATTATATTTTAACCTTTTTAAATATGAATTAATGATGGAATAATTCTGAATATTTCCACAAAAACGATCGTCGAAGTTTGATAAAAAAAAAGTTAATATTGTGATGAAGAATCCGTAGATTATATAACAATACAGATGCTGTGCTAGAGAAATATTATCACCTAATTCTTAGGGGGGGGGACTTCCTTTTAGTGCTTAAATTATAGTGTAAATGTAAGAAATCTCACACAGCAATATGGTCTCAGTTTTATGGAATGCTAAAGCATTAAATAATCCCAGGATATATATTCAAATCTTCTCTGTTTTATACCAGCATTTTAAGGTATGTTAATTCTGAACATTACTTTTCAAATAGGAGGCAAGTTACAACACGAAATATACAAGAACCAAATAAAATATCAAAGATGAATTCTTTCGCAAAGAGTTTTATTACAAACAACTTTTTTTCTTTGATGAAAGCAGACCAAAAATGGATCGATGAAAGTTTATTTATTCACCGTATTATGGATGGAATTTAAAAGTTTCGAACTGCATTTTCGTTTCATCAGTAACTGTTTTCGGTAAGTAGATTAGGTTCCTACTTCCAAATTCAATTCGAATACAATTCAACGAAATGTACATTTACTAGGAGAAAAAATAGTTTTTTTCTCTCCAGGACAACTCATTTCCTATTTTAGTAGGTTTTCTTCTGAGGAGTCCTTTTATAATATCTGTTTCGTTCAATCGCTCTATTGGAAAAGAGAAATCATCAAAATTTCGTATGATTCAAACATATTAAAACTTTTTTCCATGTCTTAATCAATTCCAAATCTCATTCCATACCATTTTAATTGATACATTTATTAAAATGTACTCAAATTATATTTTAGTTTCGTAAATGGCAGGTTTAATCTCTAAATTCTAAATCAGTTCTATTTTATAATTGTATTCGATCCAAAAATTTATTTTCTATATTTATTTTCTATATTTATATTTTCTATATTTATTTTCTATATTTATATTTTCTATATTTATTTTCTATATTTCTGTATTATTTCTATATTTTCTATATTACTATACTATTATTTTCTATATTACTATACTATTATTTTCTATATTA